>JAVCKT010021772.1:0-18864 GCA_032273925.1 Rhynchotus rufescens
CTTGTGAGTTTGGTTTTGTACCACTCATGAAAGAACATTCCTGCATGGACACACACACGGACACCACTTTTGGGGCCTGGCTGCCCCGGCCGACAGGCACCTCGAGGGCCCGCAGCCCCAGCCAAGGCTCCAGGTAAAGCTCTTGCCGTTGCTCACATATGCCACCCACACCACGTGCTTTGTCACGCTGCTTTGCACCAACCTCTTCGTTCCTCCGCTCTTCTCAAGTGGTAACCTGATAGGCACGGAGCTCGTCCTTTCTTTTCCAAGCAAAACATCAGCACTAATGAAGTCAAACCAGAGCCAGTAGCTCAAGCAGCACCGAGGGGCTGAAGTGCCTCGGTTCCCTGTTCGGCTGCTTATGAGATGTTTATTGCATGGTGGTTCATTGAATGTTCCTTATCTCGCTCTCCTGGGATCTGGAGAGAGTGGGAAGTGGGGGAAAAAAGGCTACATGCAGCAAAAGTCATCCCACAGTTACAGCCAGCATCTTGGGCTGCAGGGCTGTCGATAAGCATTGCTTCCCATTGGGAGAAGGGTGATGGACATTGTGTCACTGCCAGGAAGCGAAGGCATCTCCAGAACCTGCAGGCACACCAAGATGACTGTTGCTTCATCTACTTCCTTGCATGGCTCCCTGCCCACAGCCATTCAGACATGTATTTCTAAAACTGCAACCATTCTTGCTGCCGTTCTACTTTTCAATACACGCTGGTACTATTTCTCACCTATCCATTTGATGAAGAATAATGGCAAACAGCTCTGGAAAGTCCTCACTGCCCAAACATTCCTGAACCTATCAGCCCACAATTAAGACGTGGATCTGACACCCACAGCCAGATGCTTAGCTGCACTATACAGTGCTACAGCTGGGTGAGAGCAGTGAGAAGAACCTCAAGTCTGTGAAGCACAAGGCACAGGAGAAGGTCAATAAAGAGCTACTTGTTCACTGCCTCCTTCAGTAGATGAATTAAACAAATTAACGGCGGGAAATTCATCATAGGCTACTAAACACCAAAAGTTATCACCTTTGGCTTGAGAAATCCTTGAGCTTCAAACTGATGAGAGATGAGAGATGGGAGAAGTATCACTGCACATTTCCTCCCTAAATAGACTTTCCCAAAGCTTCTGGCAGTAGTTCACCACTCCAGATTGATCTTTGATTTAATTGCAAATTTGAGGAAGAGAGATCAGGGTATGGTTTGTTTCCTTTTAATGAACACCAACGGACCTCATCTGGCTTAAATTCTTACTTTTTCATCAAATTTTCTTGGGTGAGTATGCAGCCATCTAATCTCTTTCAGATATGAGTCATATTCAATTTCCAAACTATAAATTTGCAGCTGAAAAAAAATTATTTCTATTCTCACAGGTACCACTTGCCAGCTCTTGGCCATGGCAATAAATGCTCCAGCTGATTAGCTATCAAAAAAACTTCCTTTATGAAAAAAGGATAAAAAATACCAGAACTTCCTAATACCTAAAGATTAAAGCTATTGCTGTCTACTGTATTTGAACATACTTATGCTCAACTCTTCTCAGCATTTATAATGCACTCGGCATTTCTATAACAAACTGACTTTTTGACCTCCGCCAGTGCACAGCACAGCTCCCAGCTCCCCCCAGATCACAGCTCTGCTCTTCAAAAGGTCCAGCCCCCACACAGGGCACAGAAATAAAGGAGCAGGTCCCATGCTCTTTTTACCAAGTAAAACAGTGTTGCTGCAGATCACAGGCATCTACAAGCATATATAAACATCTGGCTGATGTGCATTAGCTGAGCTCCTCAATGGCTATAGAGAGGTAGATGGAGAAGAGGTGTCATGGACCACAACAGCCTGGCTAATCTACACTCAGCCCAGCCTCTTTAAACACAACTCTTCAATTCTTTTTCATTTCTGCCACAGTGTGCATATGGATTTAGAGGATCGTCAATCAACTTCTCATGAAAAAAAGGATAAAGGAAGAGATCCTCTTCAGACCTTCTCACTGACCAACAGAGAGACAATATTCACTTTCAGAGATTAAGTGACAACAAGCAGGATTGCCAAAGGAATTTCAGAGATCCACATTTCCAAAGAGCTCTTTTATTAGAAACGTATCCAGAGAAAGCAGATATGGACTACATGAAACCCAAAGGACATAAAAAAACACCACATGTGATTTCAAGTGGCCACCTACATATAAAGAAAAACAGAAAATTATTCCTATTTTAAAGCTATCTGAAAAAAAATGCAGCCCTTAATACCCCATCAATGCCATTTTCCCCCATGTAACGGGTAGGCAGAGCATTCTTATGATAAGAATTCATAGCAGTACCAGGGATCAGCCAAAACAGGAAAGTTAAGAACTTACACCTGGAAAACACAGAGATGCTTGGCAAGACCCATCCATCCATCACTTTAGAAAACAGTTGCTACCATTTCCTTTTTCGAAAGCAAAGGAAAAAAGATAATGATGCCAATCGGTTCATTTTTGCAAACCCCACTGCAAAGGAAAGAAAGTTTTTACTCTCATCCACATCGTGGACAAGACACAAATGCAGAAGCCCGCAAACCTTTCACAAGAGCATGCACGGGCCAGCAAAGCAGATCTACAAGCAAAAAAAGTTGCCAAGAGGGAAGGTAAAGACACAAGGAACACAATAAATGGGATCCAGAGCTCGCCAACAACCCAATTAGCAGCTGCGGTGCCTCCGTCGCCCGCATCGCCCACAGTCAATACAGGCACTTTGGCAGCCGATAGCTCTGCTGGGCTCAGCAGGCCCTTCGATTGCCGCCTGGGCTCCATTATCATCTCCCCTGCTGCCGCCGTTGTACCTGATTAATAAAGTCCAATCGGCCTGTTTATTTCCTTATTGATCCACCGTCCCCTGCATGGGAAAAGGCGTCAATGCAGTTAAGGGCAGCGCCTGCTTGGAGGCTTCACCCTTCAGCCGCTTTCTGAAACGGCGTCTTATTCTCACCGGATAATAAGATTGCACAGTTAAAAGAGCTTTTAGGTATTGGCATTGTCATAGAATGTTCCTTGTGTCCTACTTCAGTGGAGCTGACAAACTCTCCGCTTGCTGTCGGTGGACTAATGAGAAAAGAAGCACTTCTAAAGAGCGCTGGGTACTTTTGCATTGCAAAGTGAAAAGGAGAAAGGGAGATATTTCAACAATGTTCCACTGCATTTCAAGCCGCCATAAAGATGAAAGAGAAAAGGGACCGTTTCTGCACAATCACTGTATCAGCCAAGCAGCTCATTTATTAATCTCTCCTTCCTCTGCATTCCCTGGCTTGGGGGCTTGGAAAGTTGACACTTGACTTGAAAAATGCCAACTCTAAGCAGTTTATTTCCTCTTGAACTTTAAGAGCTGACTGAGACAGAAATGACCTTTAAAAAGGCAGGGTTAGTTCTTGTATGAATTGATAGAAGGATTCTTTGCTTACACAGCACAGCAAGGTTCTCGGCAAATCTCCTATGCAAACACCCCTTCTCCGCAGAAACGAGAAAAACACCTTGTTGCAGCGGCCGCCGGAGTCACAAGGCTGGAGAAGCTGGGACCCGCTGACCCGGCTTGGCTGCGGGGAGAGTGGAAGAGTAATTACATTGCCCTCATAAAGCAGCAGCCCTAGGCACGTTACACCAATACTAGAAGCCTCAAGACATCTGATCCATCACAAGCAGGTAAAGCATAACCAAAATGAAACAAACCCACAAACACGTAGCTAATCCAGCCCCGACAAGGCTACACAGCAGCTGTGCAGGCCCGTGGGACAAGGCAAGATATTGGCACTCCTATGTTTGGATATCTAAGTTTTTCTTTTTTGATTTTCCTTGCATCAATCTCTGTTCAAGCTGCAGCAAAAGGAACCAATTGCTGGAGAGCTCATTAATGGTCTTCGATGAAAGGCAGTCAGAAAATGCAAATCAATACCCAACAATAACTACTAATAATACTTTCTGCCACACTAGTAGGCTGAAATGTAGCTGGGCAGAACACTCTTGTCTGAGGTCCACCATCCACATAATACTACCAGATGTCCAAAGAAAGGCAATCCAAGAATTCTGTGGCAGCAGAGGATGGTCCAGGACTCTGATAAAGGAAATTCAGAATGCAAATATCTGGGATGTTAACGGATATGGGAACACACTGGAGACTAACTGGTCTGCCTGTATGCTGACCCTTGAAAACCACTTGAAGACAAAGCGCCTCACCAACAGGAAAGCTGCAGCCTGTACCTGCACAGTCAGGCAACATGCCAAAGCAGGAATTCATTCATCCCACGTGCTAGAAGAGCATTCACCAGTTTCTCACTGTGTAAAAAAGGCAGACATGGCACTTTTAATAACAGCAAACTGTTAACACAGAAGGCGAGCAAGCTTCCCAGAGCTGGACAGAGAAACAGAGAGGGAGTTAAAATTTACAATTTTTTTTTCCCCTCCATTTCTAGTCCTGATCTTTACCTACTAACCCATGTTGACTCCTAGAAGGACCTACAGCATTCAGCAACCTGCAGCGAGGTACAAAGCATCACCACCCCATCTGCAGCAACGGACCGCTCGCGCTCCAGGATCAGCCTCCGCAACCAGAACCGTACATTCAGTCAGGAAATCCCCAAGGACACTCTGACTAAAATAGGTTTTTTCCCTACACTTTTTACACGAAAAGGAAAGTCGGATATCAACCTCATCATGGCAGCAAAAAGAAGCCAGTCCTATATAGGCTAGGTTAATACATTCATAATAAATCACATCTGTCAGGACTCCTAAGGTTTAGTATCAGACAATTTGTCTTGAGAAAATTGAGAGAGGGAGAAGAGATGGGAAGCAGTAACTTGCTCTCTAGCAAAACGGGGGGTGTGACAAAGAGCAGTGGCTTTCAGGCAGTTATCGAGGGGAGGTCTCCAAGGAGATTCTGGGTTAGTGGAAGTTCAGGAAATTCCCATATCTGAAATAGACAAAAACATATTTACACCTATACAGAACACACACACAGTACTTATTAACCAACATCAACAAGAACAGTTATCATTGCTCTATTGTATATAGTACTGCAAAAGCAGGATGTATTGGAATTGGTAGGTATATATATTTAACACTACCTGATACCACGAGTAGGGCTTTTCCTAGGCATGTAATCACTGGAGGTCATAGAAACCTGCCATGAATGAGGAATCCTCCAACTTTCCAAGTTGTTGTACAATGGTCAGTTTAGCAGCATTTAGCCTCCAAGTGCTGCTTTCATGCACAAAATTCTGCATTTGGAAATCTGACCCCTGAGCACAAGCAGGCACCATACAGCAATACGAAAATACAGAAATAAAAGTGTACATCAGATGTATAGCTACCGCAAAACAGATTCTCTTGATCATAGTCCATATCTAACTCAAGATGAGGAAGAAAAAGCAATAAGAAACTGTCATCTTATTTAGACAAGATGTACTTTGAGATTTCTACCTTTTGCCTGAAGGTTTTAATTAAAGCAACTCACACCCCAGGGCTTTCTTGCTGTAGGAAGCCATCCTGCCCATGCGGCTGCTTCAAGGACTCTGCTCTCTACGCTCTGACACAACCTAATCACTCCTACGGGAGAGACCGAGAACACAAACGCAGATCAGAAGATCTTCGAGTGAACCAAGAAAGATAAAAAACTACAAGCTAAAGGCGAAAGTATCTTACACCCTTTATTCAAGAGTTTATTAGATCTCAGGAAAGAATATAAAAGGAAAAAACACACAAATCACAGCAGACTGTGTAAAACTGGAGGTTCACGAGTTCAGTCATTGGATGTTTGAGTACTACTCACATGAACCTTCCCAGATCTAAGTCTCAGGAGTGATGAGCAAGACAGGGAGCCACAGGGTATGTGGCAAGAAAGAAGTGCTAAATGACCAGGAACCCCTGCGCTGCCAACTGGTCCCCTCCAAGGTTGATGGTCTTCCAAGAGCCATAAGTTACTTCTCCTCCAGACACATCAGAAATGGACCCAGTGACTCTGGAGCTTTCCCCAGATTTTACATAATAATTAGAACATTAAAAGTTTAATAAATGATAAAGAAACATCAACAGTATCAGGAAAGGTACAATAAATAATCTCTGTATTACTATCATTTTCTTAGCTAAGAGAAAAAAACGGAAAACATTAAAGTTTGGCTTAAAATGATCAGGATTTTATGGAAGTTATTTTGTGAACAGAGGAGATGTTGTGATCTAAACTGATAGACTGCTAACCTCCAGAAGATTCTTCTTTGATACATTGTGAAGGTTTAATCAAAGTTATTCTGCAATTAAGTAGGAACAGTCAAAATGTTAAAACAGCAAATCTGTAAGTTTCTGAAAAGATATTTTAGTATGCTGTGAAGTATCACTCTAACGGCATCTATGTCTAAACAAATAAATAATTTCTGATCTATAGCTATTCCCATCACTTTTTTTGGTTTTAAACAATATCATCTTTGGAAATGTCAGTATTTCATGAACATTTTGTAAAGAAGGGAATCAATGCAATCATCCTTTAATCCTCGGACATCTCCTCTCTATACTTGCTCCAGAACATAGAGCCACTACTGGGGTATTCATGTAATCAACATCTATTTGCTCCAAAGTCATAACACAAGTTATAACTTCCCTAAGGCACAAATGAGAAAATTTACTTTTGTCCCTAAATTAAAACAAAATTTAAACAAATTCCTTGCATTTAAGATACAGGACAAAATTAATGTATGGCTTTTATGGCCTGGATGGCATATTCTCAAGCTCTACTTTTACTGAAAATGTTTTTTCCTCCCTGCAAGAAAAGTGCTGGCAATCTGCTTTGAACACAGAGGAGTATAACAGCCCTACGAGGTCTTACAGTGAGTTGTTGAACAGCAAAACTCGGCCTGTTTCCCTGCAGCACAGAAAGGGCTGCTGCAAAGCGGCCACGCTGGCCTGCGCTCCGTGAGAAAGAGCAAACAGCAAAGCAGCAATGCTGGACATTCAGACACTTCCAGTATCCGTGCCTTCTGCTCCTCAAGCTTCTACAGAAAACAATCACATTAAATTCAGTCACATCTATTTATATAAAACTAATTAGCACTGTCCTTTGCACTGACACCCCAAGATGAATGTTGCAGCCTGTAGAGAAGACTGAGGAGAGAATAAAATAATCCATGGAGTTGCCTGCGCCACCCTTCACGAGGCTCCCGCTGCATCCTGACACCCCGGCTCCTTTTGACAGCAGCTAATTATTGTCACTATCTCCCTAAGCCAACGGTTCTCACAGCATTTCTACACAGCATGAAGCTCCATGCAGTAAATTCCAACCTCCGAAAGCCTGGATCATCTCCAAGATTAAGTGCGAGCCTTATAGCCCTGACGTTTTCATTAGAAGAAATTAGGGCATGCTTTTGCACAAGACTTGAGCAGTATTGACTCCAGGTTTCTCCGAGATGCCAAGTGCAACGCACTGCCAGGCTCTGCTAGGAGTCTGGTATTTTTTAGTACTCAATCTTAAAATTTGATGCCTTCAAAAATAAGGTAAAAACAACTAGTCATTATATTTAACAGTGGAGTAGGAGATCTAAATGTAAATGTTGGGAAAAATGGACTAGAAATAGATGAGACTGTAATAGCTGTTATGAGTCTTGCCTTTAGGAACATCTAATTTATTTTTAAAGGTAAGTCCTAAGTTTTTTGTTTGCTCTGTGCTTAGTCCTATAAACTGTGACTGAGCTAATATTAAGCTTAGTTTGCATTTAGAGAACAGCTGAGCAGCTTATTTTCTATTCTGATCTTCAGCCAAACGTCACTGCATTTCAAGGAACCTTTTTCCTTCCTTTTCTGTGTTGCAGGCCCCCGTGGTGCAGCGCGGGTTGCCTTTCCTCAGACCATAGCAGAGGAAGGCTCAGCCCAAACCACTATGCAGGAGCCAGGGACCTTTCCCATTCAGCCACATCTGCTTCCAAAGGATTTTAAAACCCTTTACATTCACAGCTTATATGCTTGGGAGCATCACCTAATAAAACATAATCTGTACGGATAGTTGTGGTTTGCATACACGGCAGCTCCTTCTCCAACAGCTTCTGCGGTCTCTCTCACCACATTCCCAGTATAACAACCTATTACATTCTTTGCACTTTACAAAATTTGTCTATCCATTGGTCAAACCAAAAAGCACCCCCACAGAAAGGGGACTGCTCCTTGTCCGAGTGGCTGCAGCCCTTCCTGCTAGTTTGCCACCAAGCACACGCTTGTATGGTCTGACTGCGTTTTGCCTCCATTCGTGATCATTTCACTCTAAAAAAGGGCAATGTCTCTTCTGACCAGGCAAGCCTGCAGACTTTGTGATGATGATTTAATTTGCATCTCTTGGCCATGTGTTACAAAGCTCTGCAGTTCATGACTAAGGGCTTTGCCAGACCTGGCGAGAACGTTGCTTATCCACCGTATTTCTTCACAGGGAACTGCAGAGCTTTCTGCAAAAGAAAAATTAAGAGATGCACAAAAACACTGCTCTCACATGAACAACAGGGTACCAGCCTTCCATAGACACAGAAGCCACCAGAGGACACAGGTCCAGGGCTGTGGTTTGTAAGTGCCAGCACAGTCAGACCAAAGTACATGACCCAAGTTAATCCTGCCCTAATGCAAGATTCCTGCCATGCCCTGTGTGATCTGCAAAACAACCAAAATGGGGAAACTTCTGAAAAACAACACTCCAACTTTGCCAAATGAACACAGAATCTGCTTCAAAATGAGACTTAATTACGTGCAGATTCCAGAGCTCTCCTTTGATATTTCTCACGGTCATAGACAACAGACAACGCAGCCCCACAAAATGAGACAAGAAAAGCTATTTCATATCCAGGCGCTAAAAGCCCTTCACATGCACGAGTTTCTCATCTCATTTTTCAGGAAGAATCTCTTATTGCAGAAATATTATGACACCATTTTCCTCTGCTTTCATCTTCATGAAACAGTACATTATTTCCACCTATGGAAGCTACAGTGCAAGCACATTAAAACCCAAATAGAGTCATTACGGTGACCAAGCTGCTCACATTCATTCCTAACAGAACTTGGATGCAAATCTCTTACTCTAGATCACTGCAACTTGGAAGCTGCCTTAAAATACAGATACAGATATATATCTATATCCTACTTCATCAGAAGTATTAAGGCAATCACTTGGTAATTTTCCTAAAGAGGGGGGCCAGAGAGAATGGGCAGACAGCACAGAAAGCACAGAAACACTGGATCAAGTCAGATCATCTCTACAGTTTTTACACCATATGTGACAATGGCATCTGCTAGTTACATCCATATGAAAGGAGGAAGAATCTTTGATGTTGCATTTCCAGCGATGTATTTGACACGAAGTATTTATAAAATGAGGTTGATGAATATGCAAAGTTCAGAAATGCAAGCCTCCAGTGTCATTATCTTACACTTCAATCAATCACAACTTCAAAATCTCAGTACCGAAATTCTCGGTACTATAAAATATTGTGAGTATTTCTACACTATTTTGCAGGCAAGCAGCTGTCTGACCTGTTCTCTGTACTCGGGAAGTTAGGTCTCAGCTCTGGCCAGACTGAGGTGAAGTCATGCTGAGCTTCAGGGCTGTTAACCAAGGCTCAGCGTCCAGCTCCGATGGCATCCTGCAGAACGGACAGCAGCTTGGGCACGTTTGCTGCAGAAGGCTGCAAACATATCCACTTGTCATTCCTACCTGTGCATCCCAAATCCTACAACACCAGCACAGGCAACTCGCTGTAAGAAATAACATTCTCAAAATGCAGCCCCAACAATCCATTTACGATCCCAAGCCTTCATCCCTGCTATGTTGTCTTTGTAACAGGTTAAGACTGAACTCTTTTGCAAAGCCATTTGACTTCCACTGAGTAAACATTCTCCAGAAGACATTATATCACTTACTAAATCATTGACATGGGTAGGAAAAAGAGCGGATAACCTTCCAAGCACCTCAGCTATCTGCTTTTACCAGGATTAGCAAATGCTCTAGTAAGAGATGCTACTACTACAAATACACCTTGCCTCTCACAGAGCCAAAACTTAGCACAAGGTTTCAAGAGGCATGCAGTTATGCCAAACAATTACACTTCAGAAGCAAGTAAGCTTTTCTTCTTTTAAAATAAATCTATACATACATACACATATATATTTAAATAACGAAAAAAAGCTTTAATGAGAAAATCCTTTTAGAAAGCCTGTGTTAGTAGTTTTGACTATCTTGGAAATACTGGCACACATTTTGGTCAAAAATGACTCCGTGTGTTTAACAGGCATTGAAACCAGTCACCATCAGAGAGAGAGCTCTGCAAAATGGTCACCTTCGGGCTTAAAAAAAATAAAACAGCATATTAAATGTCCCAGGTAATTGAATGTACACAGGCACAAAAAGGGATATCTTTAGCCTGAAGCCAGACTTAAGCCTCAACAGCAATTTATTTTCTGCTTTACATAATACTTTGAAAATATTTATTAGTGGTTGTCTGGTTCTTGAAAATAAATTCCATCTACAATTGATAAAAGGTCTTTTGTGCTTGTCCACTGAAATATTCTGCATTTGTAGATACGATTATAAATTAATTGCAGCAAACTATACAGGAGGGAATATTAACAGGCTAGGGATGGTCTGGGCTTCAGGAGATCCAAGTTCAAAGTCTTGCTGCGCCTTAGGCTTTCAACTTAACCTCAGGCAATTCATTTAACCTCCTCTACATCTCTGTTACTTATCTGTACAAGACTGTATATAATAAGAATTTCACTGTACTAATTTAAGGCATTTTTATGATAAACATGCAAAGCATTCTGGCAATAGGATCTATGCAGGTATCTATAGACATACAGAGGGACTCAAAAAATCAAACATTTTACAAGAGAACATTTGGTGTACACAGAAAAACACATCTCCCAAAAGCCTGGAAATTGCCATGAAAGAGCTGCCAGAAGACAGGCATAGCAAAGTCTTCTCTCAATATCAGTAGTCCCAAGAGTGGAATAAATAAGATAAATACAGGTCCAAGATGTGGACAGCCAGGTTAGAGGAAAAAAAAAAAATCACCTTAATTTCAGATAATGTAAGAGGAATGAAGGGAGACAAACCCAGTTACTTCTCCTCCAGTGTAATGGAGACAACAGTTGTTCCCAGTTGATGTACAAAGGGGAAAGGAAGAGGTGGTGAAAAGCTGGTAGGGAGCTAATGGCACGTAGTGTATTTTATCAGGTGAAAATTCCAATAAAGTTTGCAATTCAGCAGTCAGCTGAGGATGAGGAGGGAACACAAACCAGAGACCTGCACTTCGATTTCCTCATGGAGTTTTCACGAAGCAAATTCTAGGCAGAGATGAAGAAAGGCAGCCAAGAATTGAGCAAATGAACTAACCAAAGATGTTCAATCACGTCACTGGAAATAAACCACTTTACGGAAACGTAGCTCTGTTAAGTAAAGAGAGGAAATCTGAACAAATACAAATTCATTGCAAAAGAAAATACTCGTAACAGGCTCTCTCCATGGGCAATCACACAAGCAAGCTGGTTGATAAAGCAAGCCTTGTCTGCTAAAGAAAACAGAATCCGCATTCACATTTAGTTGGCAGAACTCTACTAGATACCCAAGGGTGATAAGCATTAAACAGGGTGAAATTTTATTATATTTTTCTGCTACCTTCCTAGGATTTTTATGTTGATAACCCTTTTTTGCCTAAAAACACTAAGAGCTCCAAAATGCTCATTTTAATTGAAGATGAGCCATGAAATACGAACATGAGCAAAGACCAAGCACACTAAGCTTTCTTCATGAAGAATGACACATCATTTAAGCAGTGAATTACACCCATCTTCATGCTGTAAATGGCTGGGTGACCTAGCTTCTAACTCAGCAGGTCCTGAAGTGCAGTGAATTTGCTCAGTCAATATTCTGCAAATGCTTTGGAAATTCCTGATGTACAGAAAGTTAACTGCCCACCAGGCTGAAGATACATTTACTGGACAGCCCTGTACATTATTAACATTTATACACTGCCATCCTTCACACATATTGCACACAAACGCCATTTAAAGAGTGCCTCTATCTCTCTAGGTCCCAAGCTTGCAGGTGATGTAACAGCAGTCAAACTGGTCAGCCCAAATTTAACCTCGACCAGCAGCAGCAGCCAAAGCAGATACCTATGGAGAGTGAAGAGCAAGACACGGGTATGACAAAATATTCCCAAAATATTATCCAAATCTCCAACAACTCAGCCTAACGACTTGCTGGATCAAGTGTGGTATCTTTGCAAAAATTGTCCCAATGGAGTTTTATCCCACTCGTATTTTCACTACTTCTAGAACTTCTGCACCATCCTGCCTACAGGACATTGCTCTGAAGCTTACCTGCTGATATTGTTTAAGTCGGCAGATTTCACTTGCTGCTCTCCAGATCTTGAGAGAAGTTATCCTGCTTGCAAAAAAAGCATTACCAGGGAAGCACGCAAAGGGACCAGAGGTGACAAAGACGCAGGTTCAGTCCGTGGAGGGGCAGGCAGTTCTGCCACAAAGCAGGTATCCTACCGACTCGCAGCAACTAGAGCATGGAAATAACAAAGATTTCCTCCAAATTAAATTGTTTCAACACAATTTTTACTGGTAGAACACAGACAACAAATCTCAAAAGAAAATCTCAAATCAGATCACAACTGTAGTTTTTTATGGCCCCAAAGACCTGAGGAATGGTTTTATGAGACAAAGTCAGCAGCTGCATAAAACACCTTTCATTTACAAGTCAGGATAATAAATGACTATAAATACAATAAAGGAACAAGGGAAACAAATACTAGCTTGTTGTCTTTAGTCATGCTTACAACTTAAAAGAGTAGTCAGAGGGGCAGATATAATGTAAGAAACTAAGCAGCACTTGGATTTAAAGGAAGATAAATAACAGAAACAGAAGAGACTGTGGGAATAAAATACGTCTATTTGTAAATGGGTGGGGATAAGTGCAAGGAAGTAGCAGCTCCGACAGGAAAGGGAGCAGCTCAAAGGCTCCCAAAGAAATGGGAAGGTGTGGATGAAAGGAAACTACCCATCAGTGAAACAAAATCCCTTGGAAAGAGGGATGAACGGGAAAGAGGGAAAGAAGAAAGAGTCCCTTGGAAAGAACAGAAACTCATGGAGTTTTTAGGGAGCAAGGGACATGCTCTGAGGGTGACAAGGCAGGGACAGAGACCACCTGCTGCTTCCTGCTTCATAAGATAATTTCATCTCAAAGTACCAGCGTACTTAAGGAAGTGTTAAGAGTTTCTTTTATAAAGTTACAGAGAAGAGAGATCGGGGACATGCTATGGGGAATAATTCTGCATTGGCAGCATGCACTAACATGCTTTAGCACCTGGTTTAGCACCTTGTGCTTCATCCCTCCTACTGACTCTGTCTGGATTTACAAGACTGAGGCAGAACAGAAGGTTTTAGTCTTGTCCCAGAGTGAATTAGCTCCTTCTCATTTAACTAAATTCAAAAACAGGACACATGGAAAGACTTCATCCCTGCTTTTATTCCTTTCCTCAAGAAGAAAGGGTATTCTGCTGCTCCACATCTCTAAACTCACAAAAGAAAGAAGATATTTCCATCCATTCCTATCCCTTTCAGCTATATCCACAATAAATGGCCAGAAGCCTCTATAAGCAAATGAAACTGTAAAGTTTCTGTAATCCAATTAGACTGTTTCTTCTTCCTCAGCACATCCCCTGCGCCCTCTTCCCTACATCCTTCCTCCCCCCTTTTTTTTAAAAAAAGAAAAAACATTTTAACACCATCCATTGATTTTCTTCCTCCTCCTTCGGGGAATATTCACAGACACGCCAAGCCACCTCATACAGCAACATTACCTGAAGCAAAAAATGAAATTTACACTTGACTGCCTTCTTCAGCAACACGCAATCACCATTTAATAGGAAAAGGGAGCGGCGTGCACGCGGGAAGCGGGACGGCGCGCCTGGAAACGAGCCGTGGCGGAGCCCGCGAGGCCGCGCGTGTTCAGCGCGGCCTGAGGCGGCCGGCCGCTCTGCGGGGCACAAGGCCCCGGCCGCGCTCCGGCCCCGCGGCCCTCGCCGGCGCAGAGCAGCCCGGAGCTAAACGCAGAATTCCTCAGGGAAAGGGTTTTCCCACCCAGAGGCAAAGCAGCAGCTGTGGCTACGCAGCAGCTTGCTTGGATTTTGTAAGGAAAGCAAGTGCTGGAGTCATGGGGCTCTGCAGGAGCTGGGCCTGCTCCCAGGAACAGGGTGGTAGGAGATCCTTCAGTACAAGCCGAGCAACTGCAGCATCAGGATTGTATTGTATTAACTTCACTCCAAAAAACCTGAAAAAATATCATCTAGCCCCAAAAGGCACCAGGGAGACCTTTCTCACTGCCAGTTTGACTTGATCTGTGGGATGGTTTCTGAGAAGACAGCACCAACTTGGCCCAAGCGCTGGAGCTAGGCTAAGAGCGCTCAGTTTATACCATTGCCCAAAGAATCACCTAGGAGGCTGATTTTGGGGGGTTGTTTTTATTTTTATCATTTGTGTTACAGCTTTGTTATTAGCACACTCATTTACACATGTCAAAGGAAGAGAAAAATCACCTAATTAACTGCTTTTCCCCTCAGTGATGGAAGAGGGAGCTACCAATTTGCTCCCTGCTCCTTTCTCTTCCTTATTTTTAAATGTATGAGATTCACCATTCTCTAGCAGATGTGAGCTAGAAGAATCATTTTCTAATTATCAGGATTTCTCACACACCCACTCCAAATGGTGTTTTTTTTTTTCTTTTCCTCGTTTTCAATTAGCAAAATATTCCATTGAAAGAATGTTTCTTTTTCAATGGGCTCTGAGCAAAATCCTAATTTGTTTAGTTTTTAATTGATATTCACCGTGCATTAATAAATAGCATAGCCAAAAGATCACGGCTAAAGCAAACAAGCAAACAGACTCATTTCAATAACTTACCAGCAACCACAATGATGAGAAAAAGCCTTTCCTTTAAAGCTGGGCAGAAGTGTTACCTTTTCTATTTTACGAGGTACACTTTTAATTCTAATATGAGAGAATTAAATAAAAATGTTGTTGTTTTCAAAGTAGCCTGTCTCAGAACAATAAATTATGTCTTTATGATGGTGTTGGCGCCAAGATGCTAAGTGAGCAGAAGGCAACAAGATCAAGACCACGAACAGACGATCTTCTCCAACTACTTACTGGTCAGACCAGAGACCTTTAGAAGATAAAACCAAGTAATTCAGCCTGGGTGGGATGAGTCATTTGACCCTCTGGGTTATCCAGTGTTTTCAGAGCATCCCATCACTGCATTCTTACAGTTCCCATATCCACAGCAGTTTGGTACCTCGCTCCCTTCTTCCTCAAGCCATTCTGCCACTGGAAAACACAAGCTGGAGGCTGTCCGACCCATCTTCTAAACGGAACAAAGCAGCAGACATTCCAGGAGTAAAACCTGCTTTAGTTATACATTCTAGCTGAACCGCTACATACAACCAGCTCCTTAAGCAGCTGTCAACATGGTAAATTATGAGTTAAAGAAAACTGCCACCAGAACGGGCTCTAGCGCAGTGCCTATGACAGAGAGAAATTCCTCTTTGCCCAGGATGGAAGGATGATAATAAGCAAAAGGGCACTGCTAATTTCAAACTCACTCCTGTTTGCCCTTGCAAGCTGAAAACCCCGATAATATCTCAGGCACGTATATCATAAAGCAGCACTACTAGCTGCGCTCTTATCTGGCTAAACTCAAATTGCTGATCTCTTCCCGATCCCCGGACCAATAATAAGCAAGACTAAGTAACCACTACATAAGCTTTAGAGCAAAAGCTTCCAAGAGAAGTGTCACAGAGAAGGGAAGATGCTGCTAACATCTTGAAAACTAAGAGATAAGCATGAGAATTTATCTAACCAGCTGCCTGGGGCAAAACAGCCATGCTCAGATAGGTAACGATCGGAGCTTCACTGCCCAACTGCATCATTGGCAGTGTCTCTTATTAAAGTCCCTGAAATTTGATTACAAGGAAACAGCAAGAAACAAAGATCTCCCCTCCGTTTAAGTGGGCATAGGGAGAATGGTGCAGCAGGCAGAACATGCAGCACCTCAACCCAGTTGCACAGGGCAAGTTCCAGCTCTGGCCTTAGGGACAAGCACCCCAAAAAACATGGGAAACAAATGGCATTTGTTTTCTCTGCCTGGGAAGAAAGAGAGCTCCAGAATCTACACAGGAACACTCCTGGGAGAATGAGGAAGTCCAGGGAGTAAGCCAAGAGGCCACCCAAGGCTGTGAGTAGCCCCAATGATACAGGCACGAGTCTCAGCCAGCACAAGTTCTTCCAGAGGACATGACAAGGGGAATGGCCAAACTCGAGTTCACGCTCATTCCAATCCTTTTTTTTTCCCCCTCTTGAAACAGGTTTAGAAATCACATGAAAGTGTCACAAAAAAGCTCCAGGTCCGTATTTTATAATGAGAGCGGTGACACCTCAGCCAGCAAACACGGACAGGACCGTTCTCCTCTGCGGCACCTTGTCTGGGCTTTGACACAGGACTGGTACCGTGGCCCCAGGGAGGGCCCATCGCTGCAGCCGTACGGCAGCTCCGGCACACGGCGCATTCCCTGGGCGCTTCTTCCCTCCTTTGGCCACCCAGGGAAGCATGCAGTCAACTCTCCCAGGCACAATCTGTAAAGTTATTCCAATTACAGAGGATAACATTGAAATGCAGTGAGCTGAGAGTAGAAAGCAGGAGATATGTAGTATTTTCAGAGCCCGAAAGAGACTATTTTGATCTTTGAGCAGCGTCAAGAAAACAGGACCTATTACACAAGCCATTGTTAACCCAGGAGAACTTTGTACATAAAGAACAGAGACATCAGAACGAGGATTTTTAGGTATCCCAGGCAGTGAAAATTAGAGCAGTGAACAGAACCACAGAGCCTTCAGGTTCCTTTGCTTCTCAAAACCAGCATTATCTCCAGCAATATTAATAATCAACTCTGGTATTAGCTGTTAGCCTAGGAGATGCTTTGAAGCAAATGTGGAAACAGATTGATGACAAATGGTGCTGCCATAAGCTAAAAGGAGCAGAAGAAAAACACACTTAATGAAGACAACCATTTCTGAGAGGTTTGATACAAGATTCACTACTAAAGGACAATATTTTGATTATTTGAAGCTGCTATTTGATTTTCTATCTGTAAAACAACAGGGCACTTGTTTACTATCTTAAATTCTGTTAGGAAAGAAAACCTAAAAATACTCTTAAAAGACAAGAATCATCACTTAAACAACTTGACTCCTTGCCACAAAGTGAATCCAGACTTTAATACACCTTCTAATATAGGACAAATAAAAAAAAAGCTTCCCAAGGGCTTCTATCTCTGTGCAATAAAAGAACAAATTAAACTGCAGAGGAGGAACAGAAAGGAATTCTCCTTTCTTCTCCAGCATGTCTGTGAATCTTCCCCTTATAAAACTGCCTTGAGTGGCTGACAGTGTGGTAACTCCCCAGTTTTGCATACAAAAATTTCCATTTGTGAGAGAAAAAAAATAAAACCAAAACCAAACTGGGCACAATCCAGCTGACCTGAAAAGACCAAATGATGAATTTTTCAACATGAACTTCAGCATGCTGCAAGCACTTTCAGGGACTTTATCCAATGTCCCAATAGCATCAAAGTATTTGGAAAAAAATAAGACTTTTTTTTAAATATCATTTTAGTTATTAGGTGAATTTTTACAAGTAGAAAGCATCATTATTTGTTTATATCATTAACTCCATATCCTCATCTCCCAAGCCTGAGTGATCTCTAGTAAAATAACTACAGCCACTATATAGCTTGGAGCTCCATGATAACATGGATGACAAAAATGCACAACAGACAGGAAAAGAAGTCAGGAACACGCAAAGGTTTCTTTCAATCTGGCATCAATATAGACAATAAAACCAGGTATCCTCAAAGTAAGATCCAGCCCAAAACTTCTTTAACTATGTCTCCAAATGGAACATGTTCTTTGGATTTTGTTTTTATACTATGCCTGGAAATTTTAATAGAAATGTTATTGTACATTTGAAAACAGAACAAACTTGAGGGATTATATCAAATCAATTCCACCGGGATTTGTGTCCGCTCTAATCCCCTATTCAGTCTCAATCTCATTAACATACCAGGCTTAATTGGCATTTCATCCCTGCATTGTGTCTCCAAAATGAACAAGGTGTAATTATGTTAAAAAGAGCACTTCAACGGTTTTGGTTTAATTCATGTCATTCATCCGCGTCAGAATGAACGCAGATGTTCTATTGCGGGATACAGCAAGCGATGAGCAGCTTTGAAACCACACTTTTTAGCCGAAAACTTTATTTTAAAAAAGTTATTTAAGTGAAAAGTAAAACACAGTATTTTCTTCCTTTGTTTCAGTTGCTATACAACATTAACTTTCAAAAGCTGGTTCTGCTTAATTTGATTTTTCATTTTCAAACGAACAGCTGTGTTTAAGTCTAAAAGCCCTTTGTTTAAGCATACAGAGCCCCAGAAAAGGTTCGAACAAAGCATCTTTCTGTAAACACTTGATTACCAGGAAAGGCCTGGCGTTCAAAGCGATCTAGGGGTGGTTTTGCTCTAGGTTCTTTTTTAAAGGAAAAAAATTGCATCACTTCTCAGATGTCAACCAACAAAAGCAGCAAATGTTTTACTAATTGCATGGTCTTCTTGTATTCAAGGTAAATAAGAAAAGCCAGAAGAGGGTTTTCCACATGGCCATTTTCAAACCATTTCCCAGATACAGGAAGGAATTTGTATTAGTGAAAGTCACAACGGAGGAGCATTAGACTTTAACTGGCAGCAAATCAACCACTCTTGA
>JAVCKT010021775.1:0-26821 GCA_032273925.1 Rhynchotus rufescens
ATACTGTTTTCCTGAGACAAAGTATTTTTCTTTCTCTGTGTGCATGTACTTAGTTATTAGAAAAACAATTTATTAGGTCTGTCATCTCAGCTTACCTGATGTATATACCCTGGCTTTATACTCAGTATATTCAGTGCTATCTGAATCCTTGATTTTTGTGGAATAAGTCCCACTTTCCTCAAATCCAGAAATTATTCAAGTCTAACCACTCCAATTTTCATTTATTTTATTTTATGGCTGATTGCTTGAAATTCAGAGGGATTATTGTGCTATTTCATTGTTGTTTGTTGCACACATTTCCTGATACACCAATTCAAAACTGCTCTTGAATCAAGTAGTTTAAGTGTTGAAGTAGCTGAAGTTCAGCAATGCACTTTTATTCCTTTTCAAAAGACGAGCCTTTCATTGTCTAATTTCCTGTGTCAATGCTCAAAGAAAAAATCCTTAAACCAGCTTCCAGTAAATTCTCTTAATAAAAGGCAGGTGAAAAGAATCCGTGAAAACCTAAGGAAAGATGTTGCCTTAAATACAAACCAAGAACTGTATTTCAGCAGTTGAAATGTCTGCAGGCACTTTCTTGTCTTCTATCATTACTCCATGAGCTGAGTAGTAATATATACTTTATCTGTATGATCGGAATAGATCTGGGATTTCTCTTGGGAGCTGTGAACATATTTTACACACACACACAAAGTTTTCAATCAGGTTACCATTAGCATGGAAAGCTTCAGAAGCTTATGGATGAGAGTACTGTTGTGTTTTCTCATTCTACCATAATTCTACCAAATATTTCAGTATTTAGCCTAGATTAACAGCAAAATCCAAGTAGCAGGCCTGAATCTTCTCCTTGGTAGGCTAAACTATTATTGTGTTGTTACAGAATCTTTAGCTGATACAAACATTTCCCAGACATTAGTCATTGGACTATGTCCTATTTTTCTAATTGTTTCATGGGAGAGTTCCTATGAACCACCAACAATGTAGCAGGTACACAGTCAGCAACAAAATAATCGATCAAAATCATGAGGAATCTTAAAACACTGGGATGGTAGGTAGTAAAATCTGTGAGAGGGCCACTGTTAAAGTGGTCCTTGGTACTTCAGCCTTATCATGCCTTGCAGATCACAATCAAGTGACTCATTTAGCTTAATCTGGTAGCTACAAAACATACAGACTACGCTAGAACTGGCATCTTCAAGCTAAGCAATATTCTTTTTTGTCCTGAGTATCATAATCAAATCTCAGCCCAAACATCCTCTATTTGGTTAATCTCGTTATCTTCAGACAAAACTTACTACAAGGCAACCATGTTCACAGCATAGAAATTTCAATCACTTTGGATAGCATAACAAGCTTAATTTGAACGTAGATTTGGGCTGGACCTCAAAAGGTCAAACAAAACAGGTACTCAAGTAAGCAAACACGTGGGATTGCCTAATATTGAGATGAGAGCCTTCCACTTCCATCAAAGGGTGGTGGTAGCGCACCTTGACACCCTTCCCTTTCCGTAATCCTCCTCTGATCAGCATGACCATCAAGACCAAGGACACAACATTTTTTTTCTTTCTGAAGGCTGCTGTAGCCATGGCCTCTGGCATCGTGTCTACAAATTTCCATATTAATAACCTTTCCATTAAAGTCTCTGGAGGCCCCTTCTGAAATCACTCCTGCTTGCTATCTCCATCGGTAACATCAACCTGAGGGGTGTGGGCTGCTGAACCATGGCTCCAAATGCAGCCAGTATGTGCACTCAAATTAAACGGCCCCTCTTTTGGCCCACCACAGTTCAGTTCCATCAAACAGAGATACGGGAAAGAGCCTTTATCCCTACCTTCCTGGTAATATGCTGATGCCTGACCAAGGATTCCTGTGCTTCTGCAGACTAACTGATAGAGAACATCTTGGGAGATAAAGGCTCTGCCAGTCTTAGGGGAATCACAACTGCTAGGATGTTTGCTGTGTTAGATATGCAGTGAGGAGAGAGAGAAAAAGGCAGAAGTAGAATAGGGAGAGAAGGACAGAGAGGTTTTGATTTATTTTCCTGTCCTTATTCTAGTTTTGCAGTCCCACAAACTTTCCCTTCCAGCAAGCAAGGTCTCTCTGGCTGATGAGAAGAGGGAAATGAAGCCCTGGCAGTGGAAAGGGTGGGCTGAATGTTGGATTCACTGGCCATCAGCTTAGGAAATCTGCTGGGTGAGCACCAGAATTCCCAGCGCAGGCGTAAAAGACAAGGACAAGGATCTAGCAAACTACAACCCTGGCACATCTAATTTCAGCACCTTGTTAATTGTTACAGAAATAAGATCTAGTCCATTACAAATACCATGAGAAAGTAACTTGATAAACAGTACCGTACGTGACAACTCTGTTAAATGTAAATTGATGCTAAACAAGTACAATTTATTTAAGATGATAAGCTACCAGTACTAGCTATACCAATGTGAAACATGATGAGTCATTGGTTTAAGTGAAGCTAGAGAAAGTCATCATTTTAAGGTGTTTTTAAGGTGTCTTTTAAGAGCCAGACTGCACAGTATTCAAGACCTGCTCTGTCCTTACGCATTCTGTGTCTAAGTGTCCTAAGGCACTAAGAACTGGTTATTACCAGCTCTTGTTACAGCCACGAAATTGAGGCAGAATAAATGTCCCTTCATAATCTAGAGCAGATAGGAAACTAGAATCCCATGCTAATGCCTCAGTCACCAAACATGCTCAGGACATAATTTTGTGGGAAAAAAAGCCCTGTTTCTGTCTCCCTATACTGTCAAGAGTCTGATAAAATTCTTTTCTTTTACAGGGCGGTTTTAGTGTTGGAAAACTGTCCCTTGGTAATTCAGATTCTCATCTTGAGGTTCAAAGGCTTTCCTAATTTATGGAAATGCTGTCATGGAAAACAATCTGTCAGCTATAGGAAAATAATTACTTCTACTGCTTGTGGCAACCTATTCTTATCCTTTCATCCTTGAAGCATGGGATAACCTTCCTCATATCTCTGACTGCAGAAGCCCACCGTCCACTGCAGCTCTGGTAGGTCATGGTACCCAGGTGGCATACCAGTGATTTCTTCCTCGTAGTACGTTATTTCTTGAGTGAGGGCATATTCCTCCCTGAGCTCAAAGCAGAAAGGACTTCTCTCTGAGTCCTGTCATTCATTTCATATCTTATCTAAAAGAATTTCACTGGATGGGGCTGTGTGACTTTAAATGCAAAACCCAACTGCCTGATATCTTTTGATCATCTCTGAAGGAAAGATCCGGTGAGCCACAAGAGTCTTTGCCTCTTTCCTTCCCCACCTCGCCTCAAATTATCATTACCTTGCATGTCTCGAAAGAGCATATTTTCCAGTCCTGAAGTAACCTTCTTTTGGAACACTGAGGAGAGAATATGACTCATTCACTCACTCAGAAACCAACTATCTGCAAACTATGCCTTAGAATTTAAAAAGCCGGAAATATAACTTCCAAATCATAGCACTGCCTTAAAACACGAGACTATCAAATTCCACAAAAGGAGTGATGTACTGATAGGTGAAAATAGGTGAAAGGCAGGGGTCTATGTCACACAGCATTGTCTCTCTTCACGAGGTCTCTGTGACCTCTTGGTTTGCAGAGCAGTGGTAACCTAGGATCTTACCTTAGGCACCCAACACTGTTGTGTAAAAGCATCTTGCCTAAAGCATGCTAAGAGTTGCATGCAATTGCAGGACAGATCATTCAAAAAAACCTGAACGGTCATGCACTACCTCAAGAGACATGGTCATGCTGCACCTAGCCAAGGCCTGTTAACTTCAGTTATTGTTTTAATCTTCCAGTATGTCCTTCTGACACTAGATTGGGTTCTGCTTGTATCTAACTTTTTTTTTTTCTCCTGATGGTGAAACTGGAGTGGAATTTTGCTTCAGTAATGGTATTATTTAGGAATGTGGTCTAGTGCATATTGGTAATGGAGTCAATGAGTTTGTGAAGCTCCTGCTGGCAAAAACGCTCAAGACACAAGCAGGATGCATCGTCTCAGTGGAGAATAGGGAATCTACATGAGGTGTCTCCTTCACTCCCTCCCAAAAACCAAATCAGTAAGAATTCCCCTAAGCCCTCTCTTCTCAAGTCTAAACAACTCCAGGTATCTCTAATTATTCTTATATGGCAGATTCCTCTCCTACACCGTGGAGACCACAAATGGATACAGGACTTCAGAAACAGTGTCACCAGCGCTGAGTAGAGGAAATGGCTTATCTCCTCTGACTTGCTTGCAATGGTCTTCCTAATGAAGACCAGGATACTGCCAGCCTCTGTCACCCAGGGACTTTGCTCATAGTCAACTTGGTGTCCACCAGCACCTGCAAGTCCTTTACTCCAGAGCTGCTTTCTAGAATACCAGTCCCCAGCCTGACCAAATATTGTTGTCTGGATGGTACCAGGAAGCAGAACATATCTTAAGATGAAGCAGTTCATGCAGATTACCTGGCCCTCTTTGTGACTGTTGTTATTGTTATGCTTATATGGTCCTGTTGCTTACACAGTAGCACATCACTGACACAGCTGTCCCTTTAGCCTTAGACAGATTTCAGCTCCACCTTGAATCAAGGTCCATACGTATTTCTTTCATCTTCTACCAGCAGCAATTATCAGGATTTGGACAGTCAACACATTAAACAGTAATTCAGCCCCACGGGCTCTGTGCAGCAGGGTCACCTTCTCCACGAGAAAACACAGTGTATTAATGAGAAGGTCGGGTTTAGCAGGAGTTTTACTGCAGTCTACAAAGCATCTGCAATCCCAGTAAGCAAGAATCCACCTCAGCCCTGCCCTACCACAGCATCCTCACTGCTGCTCATTTGTATCAAAAGTGAGGACTGCTCTTTGCAAACCTTTTCAGTGGTTTAGGTCAGCGAGCTTAAGACAATTCCATTAGGAGAAATTGTTCAGCTTTCCTCATTTACATATCCCTGCGTTTACAACGCTGCCTTCATTTTATTCCAGTTTAGTATTCCAGAAATATTATGATTTATGCAACCAAATTTCTTTGATGTTAACTAGCTCACAAAAGCTTTCAAAATGCCCTGCGTTTGCAGTCTTTGAGCAGGAGTTACAGGAGAAAAGTTCAGGGGATGGATGTGCATTTTTTAGCAAGCTGTGACAGCAGAGCCTTTCCTGTAGAAATTGCTGAGTAGGTTACTTGATTAGTCCAAATGGGAACTCTTAAACACGGGGCTCTATATCACTGGAATGAGTGGCCTCTGAGGAGCCCCAGAGATTGGTTAAGCAGAGCTGCAATATTTGTGTATTGGGTACCCAAGGCACAACTTAGTTTTTATCAAGATGGGGCTGTCTGTGTTTAATTAAAGTTCTTGAAAAGATTTGGGGTCATTTCATAGAACGAGTGAATCATTCAAACTCCAAACCTGAGAATACAAGGCTAAATTCACAGAGCAGAAAAGGACCCTAGATTATCCTCAGCATGCTAATTAAACTGGTTTAACTAAGTTGTCAAAACAGTAGTATAGACAGTTTTTCAAACAAAAAAGTGGTCCAAGGTTGAACATTATTAGCCAGATGCTTGCACTTGCTTTGCACAGAAGCCAGAATCAGGCTTAATGACAAGTGTTCATGTGAAGAATATCTAAATAAGATAATGATAATGACAATGATAGTGATGCTAATAATAATAACAGCAATGACAAGAACAATAATGTCCACCAAAACTCCTGAAGCTGAAACTGTCTTTGAAGACAAGCTGTGCTGATTCTCAGAGTCTATTACTAATAAACACAGTGGCTCAATTTCATTTGGCTTAATGTTAATGAGAATTTGTTATTATTTTCTTTTTTTGTGTGTGTCCTTTTCCAGACTGGTATTTAAGCATGTGCTTAAATATCATCCAGCACTTTCCTGAGCCAATCCCTACATTTAAGAGTGACCCTGTATGCCATTGTACTAGCTCCCTAGATTCTGACCAAAGAATATACTGAAAAGACTACTTATTTGCCAAATTAGCATCTATGGCATCACAACAGAGAAGAGACGAATGTCAAAAATGAAGAAAATTAACTGAAAAACATGCTCAGAACTAATAATCAGCTAATTATGCAGCCGTTCTTGCATCAACAAAGCAGCATATCTGGCAAGATATGTTAGCAATTTTGAGACTGTTTCTGCCACTTCCTGTACAATTCTCATATTTTAAATTCAAACTACTACTCTGGGCAGCATACAGCCAGATAGAATATTACACAGCTCAGTGAGTACTTGAATCCTAGAAATAAGAGATGCTAAATATTCATTCAGTTCCATCTAACTACTGCTGACTACAATCTCCATTCAAATCCTTGAAGTCTAATTTTAATTAATAGGAGTTATTGCTTAACATTCGGACTAAAATTTCATAGTGTTTCCCTTTTTCCGTTTTGGATGATGTTAAATATTCATGGCCACTCCGAATTTGCATTAAACCGTGAGTGGCTTTGCTTCTGAAGTAAGAATGGATGGATGCTACAAGTGGAGCTGCCTCAGGAAGAAGTCATTTAGGCCTTCTCAATGTTCCTCCTTCGGCAGACCCAGAGTTCCTGACCCATATTCTTGAAAATTTCCGCATAGCATCTCTGCCACCAGTGGAAAAGAGATAATGATAGTCTATAATAGGTGAAAGGAGGAGTCTGGGAGGGTTTCCATAGTGATTAGTCCATCATCAGAGGCAGTGGGTGGAAATGAAGCAGCTGCCAGCAGGAGAGCTTCCACCACCCTGAATCTCACATAGCAACATGTGTGTTTGGGCAGATTCAATATTGGTGTTAGAAAGAAAATTGATGTGCGAAATAGAAGAGAATTTGTTTGCTGCAGGTCCGTTTGAGAGCAGTCCCACCTCTGCAGAAGGGAAAAATTGCCAGTGAAACAGGAAACTCTCAGAAGCCTGAGGTTTTGAAACCCACAAAATGAAGCTGAGCATCTGAAAGAATGAGAGAGGCAAGAGACTTTGACACATGTTCCAAGGTAAGTCCTGCTGTTACACAGAATAAGAAAAGCCTGAGCCAGAACTGGCTGAAAGGAGTCTTGGTGACAAGTGCGAACATCTGCTAACAATGTGCCCAGAACAGCAAAGGCTTCAGGAAAGTTAAGCACATAGGATCTACAATAATTGAAATTAGCAGACCTGATCACAACAGGACTTTCTCCAGCTCATTTTCCTGTCTGGACAGGGGCCAACAATAGATGAGAAACCCCACTGTGGATAATTATGAAATAGAGTGCCTGGGGAAAATGTTCTTTCTGAATTGTATCAGTTAACGGTGATCAGCTTGTACTCTGAAAGATAACAGATGATGACCCACAAATATTTCCTACGTGCACACATAAACAAAGCATCAAGAGGAGCTTATATAAGCTTCCCAAAGTAGTTTATAAATAGGTATGGGAATAAACACACGCTGTATTTGAAAACTATTTGTATCTGGATTTCTGCGCTGAGAAATGTCACTGAGGTATTTCTTAATTGTCATTTTAATCATATTGTGCATTATTATTGACAGAGGAATGTCCTAGGAAAGTCTTTTATAATCTTGACTGTGCAAATAAAAATCAAATGGTGCCTCAAGCCAGTCAGAGAGAATGGGTTGAGCTGTGCTCAGAGCAGCTCCACCTGTAAGCGTCCCAGCTCAAAGTGGGAACGAGCTCTCATTGTACCAAATCTCAAAACAGATATCTTCACCTAAGGTAAGTGATAACAATCTATATCGACAATCTGTCTCATGAAACACGGTTTGATGTTCCTTCTAGCTATTGCACCTTGGTCAATAAGCCTAGATATTCATCTCAGTGATTTTCAATACTTATGCCACTAAAGCATGATTCAGGGGGTCAATATTCCTGGGTTCTTGTGCAGTAGGAAACTTGAGGTCTAAAATCAAGCAGGCTTTTCATGAAAGGTTTTTATGGTACCAACTCAGCACTCAATACTGTAACATAAATGCCAGGATACTGTCTACCTTCTTCCTTTTCATGTTTCCTTTT
The DNA here is from genome assembly GCA_032273925.1 of Rhynchotus rufescens. NCBI lineage: Eukaryota > Metazoa > Chordata > Aves > Tinamiformes > Tinamidae > Rhynchotus > Rhynchotus rufescens. The sequence goes on from JAVCKT010021775.1 coordinate 8,004, forward strand.
TCATCTTCTAGGTAAGACCATCTTCATCACACCAAGTAAGATAACTCTCAGAAGACTTCTCAAGTTCTGTAAGCCAATCTGAATTAAAATTTTCCAGTTCAGTTTTTCCTTAAAGTTTTCTAGGATACTACACAGCTGATAAAGTCACATAGCATTAGTCCAGTCTAAGGACGATCAAGCATGGAACTGCACGTTTTAGGAACATAACCTGTTTACTTCCTATCTCTTGTTATCCATCTCTTGTTTCCTGTCGCCCTTGCTCCTTTTCTCTCTGTTATGGCCCAACAGGACACAGAAAAGAGCTTTAACTAAAACTTAAAATATTTAATTCTCTCTTGAACATGCTTGTCTGTGGGTTTGTTTTTTTTTTTTTTTTAAATCTTGGGTTGGGGGAGGGAGCAAGAGAGATATTTCATTTTGAATTGACCCAAAAAACCCACATTTTTTCAGTTCAGTCAGCAAACTAAATTATCAATTATTCAGCATGTTTCACAGCAGTATGAGGTAGGCAGTGCTGTGCTGGTTCTGGGGAGGAGTGTAGGAAGCCAGCAACGTAATTGGAGTGAGAAGATGACACTAAAAGGTATAAACTTGCTCTGAAGCCAGGTGAATTCAGATAGCTTTTGCAATGGGACTATTTTTAACTACTGGCCTCGCAATTTGGGACAGGTACCCAGTGAGAATCCTGAGCAGGATATGAGGTTCATTGCTCTTTTATTTGTACAGTGCCATTGGTCTTCAGCCAGCGCTTCAAGGAAGAACCATTTTTTCATTTCACCATAGTATTGGAATGGGATGACATGTCCATTTCCTAGGCTGACTAGTTTGTTTTGTATGTTGAAGCATTTTATCTGCTTGCTTCGGTGTTGAGTCACCCACCTTTGTGTGAGATGAAGGCTTTTTGGTAGATCTTTTAGGACAGAGCTTGGTGAGTACTGCAGGGCTGAGCTCCCAGAGATATTCTGCCCGCCTCACCAGGGTGTCCTCTTCAAGCAAGAGCATTACGACTAGTGTCTGGGCAACCTGCAAGCATTTCTTCTGCTTCCCTTTGCTGTGTTGATGCTTCCTCCTGCCACGTGGCTGCTCGCTAGCACCATGTCACTGGGTGCTGTTTATAGGGAATCTGGAATACCCTAGACCTCTTCTACCTGCACTCCAGTCACCACACACTTCCAAGCACGAGAGGAAGAAGCAGATGCCTCTTCACCAGCTGGATCCTTGTTTCATGCTCTGCAGACTAAATAGTTCCCAGGGAGCCTACAGCCAAGGGGAAGACCTCTGGGGCAACTCCTGCAGAAATAAAGGTTTATCTTCACTTCTGCCGGAACAGCTTCCAGTGCTTAGTAAAATTCTGATGCTTTTTGGAGCATGAATCCAGGCACATTCTAGGCCCATTTCTGCCCTCTTCAAATCAGCGTTTCATTCTGACAGGTCTACAAAGCTTAAAAACAGATCTCTAGACCGTGACATCTCTGTGGACTGCAAATCTTGATTTCTGCAGGTACTGCCTAGGGTCCAGAAAGCAGGCCAGAAAAACCATGTGTGCCCTGTGTATTGACAAACGAGGTTAGTTTGTCTATAATTTTTAGCCAATGCCCTCCCAGAGATGAGTCCTGTATGAAGGGGGTCAGTCCCTGCTATACTTTCTATGATAATTTCTAAGATCTACCTGAGTCTCAGTGACCCTGAAAACAGTGAAGTGCTGTCATGAGTTATTTCTGAAGTATTTATTTAAATTGATCTTCAAACGACAATTAAAAAAAAAAAAAGGAACATTGGGGCAGGGAGAAGCTACTGCAGGTCCTACTTATGCATCCCAAGACTCTGGGAGACCCCTGAGCCAAAATATCCCACATTTGGTTTCAGGATCTAGAGGATCAAGGACCCTTCACACAGGAGGCACTAACCTGGAGCTCCCTGGATCCTGACTTCTGCTAGGGAGCAGATTACAGGTGTGCTCTGTTGATTTAATTTACCATTCACCAGATGCAGCTTCAGATAAAAGCAGAAGTACATCTCATCCGATTATGACACAAACCTACCATCATTAGGAGCTTCCAAAAGATTTTCTTGTTTGTTTTCTTTCATTCTACTGTAATGCTAAGCAAGGGCTGTAATTTCCCTTGGGAAATAGCAAGCTAGGAACAGATTTGAGCTGTGCCAAATGTTGGCCCCAGAATTTGTAGAGCAGAGGATGATCCAGAAACAACAAGCAAGTTATCTCCCAAACTGATAATACTCACAGAGCCCAAAGCATGGGAAGATGCACATTACATGAATTCAGAGCCAACAAATGGAGCAACTCACTGCCTCTACAGGAGATGAGGGTCCTGCTTCCCTGTCCGTATAAATGATTATATATTGACTGACAATATATATGTTCACATTTTAATATTCAGTGTTTCCGAAATTCTCATGTTTCTGAACTTTGAAGATGAGTGGGTCAGGATGGCTCCCTGACACTGAAAAGGGGTCTCATGAAGGTGCTCACGACAGAAATTTTAAGTTCCATGTTGGTAAGTATAACAGTTCAGAACAGAATAGAGAAGAAAAACAAAACAAAATATATATATAAAAAAAACCCCACACACTATCTCTATAGAAATATATAGAAATGTATTTTGTATTTCATCTGGGATAGTTTTCTTCGGCTATCACCATTAATCCTGTCAATAGAAATTCTATCAATAAACCCAGCTCTTTTTGATGTCTTCCTTCTTAAGCTACAGGGTGGATTACTGCAGTAGGTCACCTTTCCTCCTCCCTTATCCTTGCTAGAGCATCTTCCTTTGAAATCTGTAATTATGTCTCTCAGATAATTGACAAAATCATTTGCAGTCCTGGAGAGATCTTCAAAACCTACTTGTTTATGAAAGCAAATAATTCAGGTTAATCAAATATTGTGAGATTTCCACTCTGCCTGTCTAGGTATCTGCACATTTAAATCTGCATTTTGACTGTTAAGCAATCACTCTAAAAGGTGCCTTTCACCGCAAGAGAAAAAGGCATATGTGGTAAAAAAGGGCAAATTGACATATTTAATGAAAGCCTCAGGTTATGGAAAAGGCTCTCAGCATTGGATCTCAATGAAAGGGAAGGTTGTTCCTAGAAGAGACATTAAGAAAAGCTGGACAGATGAGCACTGAGCCTTTCCAGGCTATTTTTTTTTTTAAATAAAGAAATATCAACAAATATCAAAACTGAAATGCAAATGTTACATATTTCTGCTAGCAGTTTGAGGGAATATTTTTAAAAGGAAAAGAGAAAAAAACCACCCAAATCTCATTATTTCACATCCATAGCTCCCTCCCAACTCCACTTTCTCGTTTAATCATTTCTCAAAGTAGCCAAAATAGCAAGTAAGCTGCTTTCTATAGCAGATTCACTGCTAAGAATGGTGATTCCAGCCTCGATGCCCCATATACAGAACACCAGTGATTTATAACTACACGGCTGCAATGGAAGCCCATCTCTAATTAAGTTGCTGTAATATAAACTCTCTTTTTATAAGGTCTATAAAATTTCATTCTGGGAGTGGACTTGGCATCAGCATGGGACCAATCTGCTGCTGTTTATTTTTTTTTTTATTGATTTGTCAAGGAAGTAATATCCATCGTGTTCTAATTCTGAAATACTGGTGCTGTATAATTGAAGGAGGCACGTTTTGGTCTAAGTTGCTATTTGCAGGCAATTATACGTTGCTTTAAAAATACATATATATCTTATGAAATTGATTTCTTGTATCTCTTGCGAGTGATGAAATATAAGTTTCAATAAAAAAACATATAATGGCCAATGCTGAAATTGACTTATAAAAACATTTTCTCTGCTTCTCAATAATCTGAGTTTGATATTGCCTGCTACAAGGAGAGTGAAACTGCCTATTGCAGCCATACAGCTCAATAAACAGAGTTTAATGGTACTAAATTAAATGATTCACCCCATTGAAATGCAGGATTATTTGCTGCTGCTTTGTAATACTCCAGCTTCTAGACTCCTTCTACTTCTAGACCAATCCAGCTTTATTAACCAATATCAGATATCAGTCTTACTGGCTGGACAGAAACGTATTTGTCATATTGTATATTAATCATCAGACTTGCACTGCAAAAGAGTTTCTTTTAAAATTTCATGCTTTTTGAGAGCAATTTTATGATATTTTATTGCTGGGGATAAGAAACATCAAAAGGATGTTTGCTCTTCTTTTCTTCTCCTTGCATTTCTCCCGCTTTCACTTCCTGCCCTGTTTTGTCTATTTAATTCCTGTAACTAAACAAAAAATGCTTATCAATATTACTGTTTCCTTACAGTACAGGGCTCTGTCAACCTCATAGTAAAGAAGTTCTTCCTCATATGGAGATGGAACTTCCTGCATTTCAACTTATACCCCTGTGTTTCAACTTATATCCACACCTCATAGCAGTCTACAAGGAAGTCCATGGTCAAGCTTCCCTTTGCACGTGTTAGGATCACCAGGAACAGAAGTGGTGTGTCCTTTTTTGAGCCACTCAGCAGACAGCCTTAGGGCAACACCTCATACTTGGCCAAGCTGGTAATTTTTCCAGACAATATAATACCATTTACTTTTGTGTGAAGTTACAACTTCACTGTGATAACTAGCAACTCATCTCAGAAATACAGCTCAGAATTAAAGTATTTAGCACTTGGTACTGATAAGGAGAAAATAGGATCCAACAACGCATGTGTTGTATAAGTCAGAACATGAGCAGCCTTTTTTATTTTATTTATTTATTTATTGTTTAAATCTCCCCTAAGGACTTTACCCCTTCTGGAGGTATCAAAAGATTCGAGAATCTGCATCCCTGACATATAACTATTTAGCTTTGGATTGTATAATCTAATAGATGACGATGGAGCATTATGCAAAGTATAAACCTAGAGTCAGGCCGAGTGATGTATGGCATTGCTGGGAGAAAGGTTATTTATAAGGGCTTTTCAGCAGAGCGCTGCTATATTTTCTTGCTACAAATCTCTGCTCTGTTGTGCCTCGGTGCTGTGATGTGCATCCTTCTCTGTGAAGGAAATACAGCTTTGACTCTGTTTCGTTGCAGCACATTTTGGCCCTGGGATACGGGATATATATTCGCAGACTTTGAAACCTCTTACAAGACCACGTATCTTGAATGTAGGAGATAAATAACATAGATATAGTCATTGCTTTTTCTATCAGGAGAACAAACAGACACTTTTTTTTCTACCTACAGTCCAGTGGGGATTGTGCTAATGACTTATCTGATGTAGTCAGATATATCAGGCAGCTGGATTTTCATATTAGTTAGTCTAGATCCATTTCTTCAGGATATTAGTACAATCTTTGACAAGATCCTGACCTTTGTGCCAGTGACAGCAGAAGTGTACAAGGAGATGAAAAGGACGAGTCATTCTCTGAAACGTGGATTAAAACTAAGTCTTGAAGACGTGTGAAGTGATCTGTTTTGGTGAAACACTAACACCTTTGGCCCAATGGTCCATCAGGTTTCTGAAAACACTTCTTAAAATAGAGCCCTGTCTGTGGCAGAATTAACCCTGATGTGAACTCTGCCACTCAGACCCTCCTCAAGCAAATCTCATCGCTCCCCTTTGCTATAAGGGAGAGTTGCTGGAGGCCACGGAAACACACACTGAGGTCTGCTGATGCATCCAATGCTTTAACAAGAAAGGATCTTAAATAGAATTGGAGTGTGAAGACACATGCTCCGCTCCATGCACACACTGTCCCCTCTGATCACTGCTTCCTTGCTCACCTCCTCAGGACAGAAACTCTTGTACTATGTTTTCAAACAGCAGGTTTTTAAGGCTCAATCAGCTGGTATCTTTAGTGGCTAAAAGACAAATATCTGCCTCCCTTCTCAAAGGGAAGATTCTTCCAGGCACTTCCAGGCACTGGGGCTTCCATGAACAACAAAAGGGGAGATTGCTCACTTGCATCACCAGCAAAGGTAGAAAGGAAGGATCATTGCCATTTTTTTGGAGAAAAAAAAAAAATATATATATATATATAAAAAAAAAACATTGTCTGTTCTCCTTAAATGAACTCACTGGCTAAAAGTACTGCACAGAAAATAACAGCAAGTTCTGAAAGAGAAAACATCAGGTACTTACTGCAGCCTTTTTCTCTAGAGGCTTCAAACCCAGCCAGCTCTCCCCATTGGTCATGCATCTTAGTTCAAAGCTCTCCTGTGGGCAGTTTATATATAATATATATACATACTTTTATATATATATATGTGTGTGTGTGTTCATATGTAAAAAGCATCAAAATCCTTCCAGACCACCCTTCTTTATGGGAAAGTGTCTTGTTTTTCCTGTGCTGACAAAATGAGTGAGTGATGGGAGTGATCTTCTGTAGAGACTAGCGGAGCAGAAATCCATGGAATGAAGAGCAGCTGTTGGAGGAGCAGCAATTCAGAGCAAGACTATCCTGTGCCTCTGCTGCCATACTATGACAAATGTCTCTGGTTTCTTCCTGCAGTTTGGAAAGAAGATATTCCCAAAACAGTTTGGTGAGCTCCATTTTCCAACAAACATCAAAGTATTCCACATCTGACTCTCATTCAGGCAAAATAAAAGGAGGTACCACAGCAGTGAGACAGACAGCAAAACACAGATGTTCTGGAAGCAGGGGGATAATGAACTGAATAGCTGATTTTGACAACCTTCAGGTGTTCTACATTCCACAATTAAAGGTTCCTTTCCCTGCCACTTTGCACAAAAGTAACTGGTTTTAATGCAGCTTCTTGCACTGACACAATCCAGTGATATTAGACTAAATGGATCACGATATTTTCCCATCTACATCTTACTTGGACCACTAGTAGAATGAGATATGTGGAGCAGAAATGACCCTTCTCCAGCCTGGGATGCTCAGGTCTGCTGGCAGTGGAGACAGAATGAGTAACAGCAGCAAAGGAATTGTGGTGCCCATGGTCTGCACATACAGAGCTATCTCTACCTCTAAGTTGGTGCTGCACAAAGAAGACCACATCTTCTCTTAGCCCTGAGCCACGGTTAGGGAAGGATTAGGAGTGATGTTTTAACCGAATTGTGTCACTGCTACCCCTACAGAGCCTTGTGCCGTGCACGGGGACGGCTGTGAGCACTCAGCAAGGAAATTCAGGAATTTTCGCTTTCCTCCTCTCAGGATGTGGGGCTGGTTAAAGTTCAGCCTGTCTGGCATCCCAGTGTGCAAACAATCTTGCAAATTAAAAGGAAAAAAACCACCATGGTCGTGGTTCCCTTTTGGATGCAGACATAAAAACTATTAAAAAACTGGCAATATGCAGAATGAACTCAGAAACAAAGTCAGTTCACACCACGCTGCTTTCAGCAGATAAAGCAACATTTGTTAAGGGAGATGACTGGAAACACAGTTGCCCTTCTTCCTCTAGAGTATATTCTTCATCAAATCATTGCACAAAGAACTGATCCTCTTAGGCCTGGATAAAATATCAAGTATTTTATTTTTTGATAATATATATCAATAAATAATTTCATTAAGCAAACAAATTAAATATTTATTAAATATAAAAAGTTGATTCAATAAATAAAAATGATAAATATTTTTGAAATAAACTCCTAGGAGTTTATGCCAGCCTTTTGAGATCATTTCCAACAGGTTCTGTCCACACCTTAGTTTAGGAGCTAATTTTTCTCTCTGTTGAACTTGCAGAACTTTTTCAATTCATTTTATTTAATCTGGAAAACTTTCTTCATAAAAGCTTGCAAATTACTACCTTCTTTATTCTTTTATTAGAAGGCCTACCTAGTATATTTGGTGAAGTGCTGCATTTTCACAGGAGATCCCTATTTTATTTAAGAGCATTGGCAATTTAAAAAGAAATAAAATGAAAGATCTTTGCGTGTTTTAACAACCTTCAAAATGAGACTTGGAACAATTTGATTAGAAAGCTCTCAAAGCTTCAACTGCTCCCTCTGGACTGACCAGTAATAAAGGAAATAATTAGCAGGATCAAATTTAAAAATGACTTAGCCCATAAATAAATCTTTTACTGAGGGTGTATGAAGCCAGAGCCAGGTAGGTAAATAATAGGAGAAGGAGAACATAGGTAAATAATCTGGAGAAGTGGAACAGGGCTAAGGGCATAGAGACGAATGAACTTGCTGGTACAGATCATGACACTAGAGGCTCCTTAGGGTAACACTGAAACTCTGAGATTGTTCTGCTCTTGCACATTTACAGGACAAAATCAAGGGTGATATATTGGACCACTAAAGAAACCTCTAGCACGTGCTTTGGACCAGAGTGTGCCTCAGTGTTCTCTCCTCCCTGCTTCATGGATGGCCTCAGAAGACACTGCCTGCCCATTCCATCCATTTTCATTCATTCATCCATTTTTCATCATCCATTTTTCATTCATCCATTTCATAAGTCCTTATCTTCCTTTCTCACAACCACCTTCCAGACAACAAGGTGGTCCACGGCCCATTCTGCTTAGAAGGGCCCCACACCTGCCCAGCTCAAGGGCTAAGTCTAGCGTGCAGCTGGACTTCAGGCTGAGGTCAGGCTTCTCCGAGTCAATAAATCCTCCTAAGACATAATAAAGAGTTGCCCTAGAGGAACTGCACTTTTGCTTCCCAGAAAACCCTGCTGCTTCAGAAATTCAGATTTGCAGCTCTCATGCTAGCACGCAGTGGCTCTAGCACTGGCTGGGCAGCAAGAAGGCACGAAGGGCTCCACTGCTGAGCTTCAGTTTCCATTGCTGGTTCAAAGTATTGGCCAAATCTCTTAGAAAGTGTCCTGCGTGGATTGCTAGCTGTTCCACTACCGTGGCTGCATATAAACATATTTGGATAAACAGCAGACAAAATGACAATTTTGCTGTCTACTTGGGAGATAAAGCTGACGAGAGTGTGTGTTTGTTTCATGGTTTCTTGATGCTCTGATGGGGATTAATCAATCATGTCAGCTTTTTGACCTGCTCTGCAATTTAACCATTTGCACTGTTCTGTTTTGCTGCTATCTGTCTTGCTTCTTGTTAAATGATACTTTGACAGTCCATGGCGCCTCTTCTTAATGCATTGCCTGGGCTTTGTGGCATCAATAGCATTATTGATTCCCGTTTTACTGGACTGATGCCTTGCAAGCTGGTGTCAGACAACCTATTAATGACTTGCATACATCTACAGCACCGTGGTCAACCTGTTTCCAGCTCTTCATGTGCAGCTCTTTATTGATATTGTGTCCTATGGCCAGGAACAGGGTTGTCCTGATGCAGAATTTGCTGGATACTGTGACTTCCCAGCTGTGAGAGGGAAGAAACCAGAATGGATTAGAGAAACCAGCTTCACTTGTCAGCCTTGTCACACACCAAATGCATGTCTCTCCTTCAAGGAAAACCCTGCTCATAGCAGGGTTTCAACAGGGTTCAACTGTGAATTATTCCCAGAGCTTCTTCCCCGTGGAGCTCCAGAATATGCAGGTGGAGATTCCCAGCAGTACATATCTGATATGCAATATCTGTAGTCAGATGAACTGATCACACCGGGTCCTGAACACAACCTTCCAAAAAGGGGACCAGCTTCAAAAGAGAAGACAAAAATGCATCTCCTTCCCTTATTCCAGGTTTATGGTTTTCTCTGTCTCTTCTACCTCTCCCCTTTGCTCCCCATACCCTTGCAAGTGACTGGTGCCGGGGGGAGACCACTCAGCTCACAGCCCACCCTCCAAGCTTTGCTCTTAATCATTGTGCTTGGAAAGCTGCTAGCTAATAAATTCCTACTATTGCACCCCAAGTTAGGCTGAATCCTCATTAGATATCATAAACTGTCCCCTCCCTGGGATTAACCAAACATCTGGGCTTTGCAAAGCCACCTAGAGAACAAGATAAGGCAGGAGGAAAAGCAGTGAGGAGCAGGGCAAGCAAGGACATTGCAGAAGAGGAGCAGAGGGCAGTCAGAACAGCCAGACTTCAACAGAGTAAAAAAAGGACATTTTCTAGGGATTAGAGCAGAGTTCACGTAGCCCTGGAAGCTGTTACAAACATAGCTCTCCCTATTGCTGTTCTAGCACATCCCAGGCTACCTTCTTGAACACTTCTAGGTCATGTAAGACATGAGCTGGGGCTACAACTATCTCCTTTAATTGACTAACCAAGAAAGAATGACCAATACTTCCTAGAACCTAAGCAAATTGCTTCTTAGTGATTTCTCTGGTGCTTTTCGGCACTAAATTTCTTATTTTTTTGGCACCAACGTCCTTTTTTCTTCCCCTCCGCCATTGACTACACTGGCATTTGTATGTGAATAGCAGAGATATGTTAGAAACACGCAAAAGGAAATAGTGTAGCTCTGCAGCTCTCCCTGGCTTAGATTGCTTCATGTAGACCAAGAAAACAGGACTGTTTCAAAAATAGGGTGATCAGTTTTTCACATAAAAATATCCCCAGTTCCATCTTGGTCTATGCACAAAAATCATCTCTTTTTTGTGTGTTTGTTTGTTTTTTGTTTTGGCGTTTTTTTTTTTTTTTTTTTTTTTTTTGCTATTTCGCCTCCTCATCAGAAAATCTCGCCCCAGGCTATTTTGAAACTCCAACATGTCGCAATTCATTCATATTTTTCCATGTGCTACAGAAACATGCACTTCTGAAGTTTCACATCTGAAATGTGTGAACATCTCTCCACTGAAAGGAAAAGCTGAATTTCTGAGGGCCAGCACCTTTTGTCCTGTTTCGAGGTAGTGCATTACAGGGAATCCCAAGGCATTTCACAAAACATAAAATATCCCAGAATGAGGCAACTTGTGTGAATATGTGGTAGTCTGCTGTATGAATTGCCTTGGAAGCATTTATTATTTCCCTTCAGAGGAATGAGTTTGTTCATTTGCCATAAATAGGGGAAAGAAGGAGACTTATACATCTTTATTCCTCAGACTGTCCTAGCAGACAGGTCAGGACAGGGACAGCAGACCCAGGAAAGGGCACACGCTGGACGCTATTACTTGAGGATAACCATGGGATCAAATACCTTCTCCGCCTCCAGAGATCATCAAGGATGGATCTGAGGATGACTCAAATCACTGGATCTGAGTGCCAGGCATATCCCACATTCTGCACAGGCTTTGTGCTGGCTCAGATAGTTGGTTTTGGGCTCCTCATCTCTAAAAAATGCCCTCTGGCTTTGAGATGTACAGGATGGTAGAAGAACAGGTTGGCAGCAGAAGTCCCAAAGGCTTAAATGAGGATCTTAAATGGAGATTTGAGAAGAGGAAAGATAAATAAGTGTCCTCCTGTTTAATGTTAAACCACCACTTGGAGAAGCTTGGAAGAACATCAAAGACTTCAGTGTGAGAGAGAAATTGAGCAGGGAAGCTGGGAAAAACTTCTGGCAGGAGAAGAAAAGGAAGCGGAGGAAAACATTGTCATGCAGAAAAATTGTGAGATGACAAGGTCAAGGATCTCAGTGACCAGAGTCTTCCCTCCTGCACCGGAGAGCAGAGAACTTCCATGTTTTCCTCCGAACCTCTGCATTTCTGCTATTGTGTGTTTGGACGCCCTGCTCTGTAGGTCACAGCAATGTTTTGGCCAACATTTTGTTGCCAGTGCCCAGCTCTATCCCAGACGATGTTGCACTGGCTGTACTAATTCCTCTGCACGAGCCCCTTCCTGGCTTAGATGCCCGTGCACGTTTGGAGAGGACCAACACAGGATTTTTTTCTGCTCTGTGCTTGGTTAATGAGGCATTGCAGTTGCATCGTGGTTTCCCTTTTGCTGAAGACACCATGATATGAGGAGGAACAAAAATGCCATTGTTAGCAAGGATCTAACTCTCAACTTGCTATTCTCTTGGTCTTGGAAACACTGAGGGGCATTTCTGTAGAGCATGCACAAAGAGCCAAGTGTGTGCTGGCCCCTGGTGCCAATCCTTTTCCTTAGATACCTTCATCATATATTAAAATGCTTTTTTCTTTTTTAGTGATATAAAAGAAAAGGTCTAAAAAAGGGGACTATTTATGTTGCCCTAACCACAGACCAGAATGAACAGTGTTGCAAAGAGATTGCATAGATTATAAGGCATGTAATCATTTCTAACATTTCCTGCCTGTTAAATTGGTTCATTTCCTTTCATTCATGTATTTGAATTACTTTTATGTAAATATATACTTTTCTTGGTTTCCTTTCATGCTTATTTTTTTGTTTAAAAACAAAAGCAGCAATTAAAGAATGATAAAGACATTACTAAATAGATCATATGCTGGTTTCCCTTTAGAAAGAAAAGTGTTATCACTTGGTGAGATTCAAGGGATTTTGGCTACAATATCTTGAAAAGTGAATTAATTCTTTTTCTACATACTTGTATTAAATTCACTGAATCTCCTATTAAATTTCCAGTGTTTCTGTTAGAGGAAACCAGGAAGATAAAGAGAAACGTGGGTACTGAGTAAGACAAGGAAAAGCAAATTTCATACAGAGCTATGATTTCATGTTTGTGTTCAGAACTGGCAGAACTCCTGAAAATAATAAAGTAGCCAAGGTAAGAGGAGGCACCTCAAGAAAGAAAGCAAGAATTTGGGAAACCTCCTGATTTCTAGCAGAAATTGCCTTCACAGGGGGGAGCTATTTGTGGACCACCAAGAAAATACCCAGAGAAGGAAGGTTTTGGGAAAAGCAGTCCCTTAGTTCAGCCAACAGGAGAGGATGAGGCTGCTGACAGTAGTCAAGACAAGAATACCTGTAGGAGCAGGAGTAGTGGTGTGTCTGTATCCAGCATCCTGCAATAATACAAATGATTGCTAAGTGCTAGAAGGGACAGGAGACCACAAAGAACCAGAATTCATCCTCTTCTCCCCTGGGACCTCAAATTTTTCTCAGCTTTCTCACTCTGAGACATTATCCAGGACCTACTCCCTGGCACCAGCTCTGACCTCCAACATCTTTCCATCACTAGCATACATGTCTTCTTCTTTTAGCTTTGAAGACTCAGAACTAGATGAGTAAGCGCAGATGCTTTCTTTCACTTCCATTATCAGGGCCATCTTCAGGGTTCTGGCCAGCTGCTGCCCCTGTGGGCAGTCCCTGGAGAATCTTGCAGGGCTGTACTGGGCAGGACTGGCTGAGATAAATGACCTGCTGGACACAACATTCAGAGCTTGTGCCATGTGCCATGTACAATGTGCCATGTGCCATGTACAATGACACTGCGTGGCTTTGCAGCCATGGGCTGATCCTCTCTTCTTACCTATATTTTCATCACCTCTGGGGCTAGGTGGCACATCCTTACAGTTACTGGGATCAGAGATGCCCAGGTTTCTGCACCGCTTTCTTTTCTGGAGACAGAGTGGCTGAGCCCAGAGACAGGAAGAATCATTTTGAAAAATGTCTGTAAGTTAATGCTGTTGGCCCTAGCACACATGACTGTGCCTCCTTCCCCGCGAGGCAGAGGAGTTTACCTCCACCTGAGCTAATGGAAATGCTGGAACGCTTCTCTTGTGAACACAGATCCTATTCTCCAGAGCCCATGGATCTTATTTGGGATACTGCTCAGAGGCTGTGATCCCAGCTGAGGAGTTACTCCAGGGGTGTCTGTGATCCATAGATCATTCTGTGCTTTCATGAGACTTGCATTGCTCTTTTTTTTTTTACCTTCCCCAACTCTGCCAAAGATGAGATAAGGGAATGGCTGGGCCTGGATGGGTCAATGGGAGATTTCTGATCAAGCAGAACCACTCACATTCTTCGGAAGCGGGGGACACAGTGGGTTTATAAAAAGGGAAATACATTCTGTAATGCTTCAGGAAAGCTCAGGTCTCTGGGTGGGTGGTTTGTGCTGACAGCAGTGAAGCTAAATTTGATGGTAATTTCTATATAGCAATCACAGAACTGAAATTACCTTATGCTCACATTCTGGAGTATATGTGGTACACGTTACAGTCACCTACAGCTTGTAGAAAGAGTAACGTGATGGTTGTACCTTGACATCAGCTTGTGAGCTGAAGTGAGACTTTTAGAACTAAAGAAAGAGCTTGTATGAGCACGGCCCATAGCAAAATTCATCATGACCAGACATGGAGCAGGGAGACTGTAACCCTACAAGAGAAGTGCTGCTTGGCAGATTATCAACTCTTCCCTCTTCCATCATCACCAGTAGAGAAAGCAACAAAAACATTGGCCAAAGCACAATTAACAACAACGTTATCTGACTGGTGTTTTATTTGTATTCATTATCTCATCCAGGCACCACTGAACTAATGGAGTCCTTCCGTATGCTCAGATCTCTTAGGTGGTGTGGAACCAGGAATGGCAAAATCCAGGCAGCTGTAGCACAGGGCAGCCTGATATTGCTGCATTAAAATAATAGGTGGAAATGCTCAATGCAGCCATCAAATACTGACTCTCCCGCACAAGCATTTCCACTGGCCTAGACCCACAGCACTCTTCCACCTTTCTCAAACTCCTTTAATGTACTCCTGTACTCTTCATTTTCACACGTTTCTCACATCCCTTACTCTGACTCTAGCCCACACTAATGGTAGATTAAGATTACAGCTCTCCTTTTTCCCATTACAGTGCATTGTGCAGTATGAATTATCACTATCACTCTATTGGTTGTTTGCAATAAAAAGCCTTTAGTACTCCTCAGCAGCTAAGCTAAAGCCACCTAATCAATATCTAAGGCTGGAACCTGCCTACGAATATATCAAGCCATGTGTCAGTATTGTTGAACAAACCAGTGTGGACAGTGTCATGTTGATAGCAATAATAATAGAATATGTGTATGAATTTCAGTGCAGCCTCCCACTAATGAATGTCTCCAGGTTGGAATATAAATCAAAGAGCAGACAGAAAGGTAGCAAACATTTAAAACAGTCCCAAAAGTGTAAGGAGGAAATGATTAGGAACTGTCATGCTGGGCTGTGGAAATAAGAACAGGTTCTAGTGGTTGGCATGTCTTACTTTGGAAATGTGCATATTTAATTGATTTTGCATATTTTGTTACAATTTCTCTTTTAGGATCACTGAGAGTCCAGTAGCTTCTAGGAACTGCCAGTTTGGGTCTCATGCCTATCAATACCCCATGTGCTGTAAAGCCAGTTATACTTCGTGATTGGGCTTCATTTTTTGAACATCAAACTTCTGCCTGCAGCTTGCATGGCTAAAATGAGCTGCTTTCTATTTAATTTGTCATTTTCCATCTGTGTTTCTAATGACTAGCTCTGGAAGGGAATGGAAGGGATGGAAAGACAAACTTTCTGAGTATCAGAGCTGAAGTCCGTTAGCAAAAAGTCTCTCCTGGGGGACTCAATTTCTACCATAGCTGCTGTGTTGTCCTCTCCGATGACATGTAAGAGAGAAAACAGTCACTAGAGATAGAATACAATCAAATGCCTCTTTCCCCTTTCCATCTTCTTTCCAATTTTCTTAAGATTGGTTACTCCATTTCTCAACTGACAGTTGAATTGACTCAGAATTTCGGAGGTCAGTAACTCACAGCCATGATGCCACAGAACAGAGCTGCGGAATTTTCCTGGCAGTCTGAAGGCTGAACTGGCAACCCTTGGGGAGATGATTCAAACAAACCTTCAGCCTTCTGGGCTGTTCTGTGCCTGGGTTCTGTACTGGCAAAATAGGGTAGAGGTGGAGGAAAAGCCCAGAAGGAGACAGAGCAGGGCTATGTAAAGCTCCACGCACTTACCCAGCTCAAGTATTGCTTGGATGCTTAGACTCTAACCTAAATTAATAGATCCTCTGGGGTCTGAAAAACTGGGCTAATATTTTGCAAGAATAGCTCTCCCCTGTTTCTTGCCCTCCAGTATGATGAAGACAAAATGCCTTCATTATTGCAGCTTTTAACGGCGTGCAGTGTTTATGAAGAGGCTGGAGGATGTGAAGGAATTCAAACTAATTACATAAATCTCACAGCAAACAAAGCTGCAAATATTTACCTTCACTACACTGCTTTATCTTATTAGACAAGCTCTTGAATTAATTTAAATCCAGTCATTTAATCTTGCTAGATGGATTGTTCTCTCTGACATCAGGAGGTCACTTAGGCTTTACAGTTGGTCTCCACAAGCCATCTCATCTGTAATTTGCCACTTATGAGGCATATAAGCCTTATTCAAATCTCCTTCATCTACTATAGCCCTCCTAAGAGAAGCTTTCCCTGTCTGTTGAGTTGCCTGGAGTTTCAGTATGATACTGCAGTGCAAGAGTAACGCAGAACAATCCAGGGAAATAATTAATGAACAATAGCTCAAAGTTCAAAATCTTTTTCAAGATTTTATTCCAGGAATAATTAGTTATGTTTTCTGTTGTCACCGTGCCTCTCAGATCCTTTTCCTATGACAATCCCTTCTCAAATTGCAGCTCCTTCAATTTACCAAAACCTGTATCTCAATTCTTTAAATTCATTTTTTTCCTTCCTGCCTGCAGTGACTTGTAAGCCATCTGCTGGATGCACCCAAAACTGGTTCCAGATTTGTTTAGGTCTAGCAGAGCATGCAGCATAGGAAAAAGTCTGAAGAAAACCATCTACACAGGTTTAGAGTACACCTACAAGCAATATTAAGCAAGGAGACCAATCCTTTCACCAGGTAGACTGATTTATCTTAGCTCTTCCTAACTGGTAGGCTAATAAATATGATTCTTCCATTACCAGTGAAAGTCCTCTGCCTTTTTATGCACGTGATAAAACGTGATTTCAAGAATGGCCTGTAGTTCTTACCTAATTTATACAGTGAGCTCTTTTTGCCAGTAACAGTGTTTGAATATAACTGGTTTCTCTACATTTCTAGACTCAACAAATGTGTGTGTGTTTGTCACAGCTGCTGACAGAACAACACAGAGCTGGGTAATTCATAAGATAGACCATAGCAAACTGTTGCCCAAAGCCTGTCGACATCAGTTGTTCAAAAAGATGTTGCCTAGAGGTTCAGGAATATGAGAATTTACTCTAAGTTCAGCTCTCTGTCATGTTGTGTATGTCAGCCTACAGCCCTTGCAAGGTTTTGACTTCCAATCTAGAAATCCAAGCACTTAGTGGTTTATTTAGGACTAGAGGAAACGGCCACAAGCTGAGGCACCAAAAGTTCCACAGGGACTTAAGGAAACACTTCTTGACAGTGAGGGTGACAAAACCAGGAACAGGCTGCCCAGGGAGGTTGTGGAGTCTCCTTCTTTGGAGGTCTTCCAAACCCGCTTGGACGCAGCCCTGTGCCACGTGCTCTAGGTGACCCTGTGTGTGCAGGGGGTTGGACTAGATGACCTCTGAGGTCCCTTCCAACCTTAAGCATTCTATGATTCTACTTGTTCCACACCCTGCAACTGGGAACATTTTTCTTATAGAAGTCCAAAAGCAGAACAGGGTAAAACACTTGGAAGACAATAACTCCCTTAACCAAATGCATTCTTTACTATCATTTTAGAAAACATAGAATCACAGAATTATAGAATGCTGTTGCATTTAATTTCTTTCATCTTGTTAGTGATCAAACAATAAAATGAAGGTGAAACCCCTTGTCAAAAATCACTCCCTGAATTTGTTCCCAGTCTCACTGACATAGGCATTACACAAGCGTAAAATCATTGACTGCTAAGGAGATAATCCTGATTTATAGTACTACAAGAATGATATCTATCCCTCTACCAGAAGTGTATAATTAGTCAGGAGAACTAGCGACTGTGCCGCCCACATCTGCTGTTTCTCATAACTTTGCTGAATAATCATGTTGGTGTAGCTCACGGTGAAAGACACTGTGCATGTGCATCCATGCAATTGGCTTACTCATTGCTGCCTATATTAGAGCAGATCTACAAAACCCAGCCCTGTGGCTTTAACAAGACCCCAAGGAGAACATCTGAAAGGATGCATGGGCCCTGGAGCTACAGAGGTAAGGAGCGGAACAGAGGAAACACTCTCAGGATTCAGGAAGCCCTAGAAAGCATCTCTGCTAAATGAGCTGGAGTCCTCAGTATTTGCATCATTTTACAAATGCTTGATTTTTCTGTTCCACAAAAAGTGGCAGAAATATTTTATTCACTCAACTTAGTTTTGGTAAACTATTTGTGTAAAGAAAAGCAAAGCAAACAGGCAACTCCCTCCATTTCAGATGAAATATTTCATTTTCACACCTTTCAAGTTCTATCCTTTATATTTTTATTCAGAACTAGCTCATTATGAATTGTCTTTCAATTTTCATTTAAAGAATAATCTTGAGTTTGAAATGAAACATATGGTAAAACACACATCATTTGTTGGAATTGTGCAGCTATTTTATAACCACATGCAAGGAGAAGCCAAGTTACCAGCAGCAGCTGCACTCCTGGAAGCCCAGTGAAGAACCACAACAAACACTGTTTAAATGCCCTGACTTCAAGGATGCATCAGCTTTGAAGAAGAGATTAAATAAACTGGGAAACTGCACAGAACAATAACCAAGGCGGGACATTGTAATAAGCATGGGTTCTGGGTCATTAATTCCTTGTTATATGGCTTCATTCAAATGCTCTGCAGATACACACTGCTGCCCTTTATTTTACTAAACCCCAACTTAGGCCTGAGGTTTCTTTTTGTTATACAATATAAAAGATATTTTAGGACTGTATTCCCAACAGGCTGTACATCCAGGGAGAGTCTTGGCATGTTGTTAATGTTTTGTGGGAGCAAGATGTGAGGTCCGCTGTCTCCTCATGCTGAGGAGATACTCAAGGAGGTGCCCGACGGAAGGACAGGCCTACATATAGGCAGGATCCAAAGCTTGGATGCTGTATGAGCAGCCTGACAGCACCAGTCAAGATATTTCTGTCTCAGGGATGAAATGATTGAGCAAGAATAAGGATTTT
>JAVCKT010021779.1:9222-21746 GCA_032273925.1 Rhynchotus rufescens
CTTGCCTTTTGCTTTGCTCATATTTTGATTAAAAAGTAATTTATTATCTAACCCAGATATTTATAAAAACATAGGTGTAACTGATTCAGTCCTTGTTTATGATAACATCATGACTTTTAGTTAAATGGTGTGGCTGGTCACCTCTGCCATGGGAATTTGTCTCACTCACAGATTGAATAGCAAATATTTTAAGAAGGAAATAATGAATAGTCAATATTGACCTTCTAGGATCTCGTCTCACTTGAATACTTATTTTGTTCTCCCTAGTCATAGTGTATCTTCAGTGGGGTTGCCTGTTAGACTCAAAACTTAAGATATAACCGTCTGCTCTGCTTCTGACAGAGCACCTTGGAAAAGGCACATTGAAGCAACCCTAACCCCTCTGCAAACTGAAAAGTAAACCAATGTCTGTAGGACTATAAGTCTTATTGTGTCACCTTGAAAGCGTCTTTTTTTTTTTTTTTTCTATAGTGTAAGGCTCTTGCAATCTCAAACCTTTGGATTAAAAGGCAATACAAGAGGGAGGAGTTACTACTGGGACATTATGTCTTGCTAGGCTCCAGGCTGCTTCGGTAGGCTTGCATCAGTCCTGATGCAACTGGAAAACATACCCTCTCACATGAACTGATGCATGTACCAAACAGGGCTGATGAACGGCCCTGTTCAATCCTCGCAGTTACTCTCTCCGTAATCTGGTTGGAAATGACTCCTGTGGTATGTGAAGTGGATTTAGGCCAAAGTGCTCATCTGAGATCCCCTTAGTGCAATTTTGGGTTGAGGTAAAGAAGAAGATGAGGTGAAGAAGGTGTTTGGTAAAGTGTTTCCATTTATGAAACCAAGGCTAGGTTCCAGGAAAGAGGTGCATGAGTGGTACAAACTGCATGTATATGATGTATATGTCATCAGTTATATACCAATATTGCACGATAAATTAAATTACTGGCCTGAAGAGGGAACAGATTCACAACTGAACTTGGCTATACAGAGCACAGGAGAGTTGTGTGGCTTTGGAAACAGCAAAAATATTCCTTCTAGGCCAGCTGTAATGAAATCTGGGCTGTCGTAGTTCCTCACCCTAACCCTTAACCCTAAAAGAAATGTTTCCTCCATGCTTTCATCAAAATGCACATCTCAGAGCAGAGCCATAGTAGCGAGGACCAAGAGGCTGCCTTCTGAAATTTCTTTCACTGAGAAGGAGAGATGTGGCTGGCTGATGTGTAATAGCTCCTCTCCTGCTATACAAGAAAAAAGGCCTTGCTAGCTTACTAAGCGTAGAGAGAAGTGATTTGTGTAGCACTGAGCTTTCAGAAGCTCTCTATCTTGAGCATTAAATACGTCCTGGCAGCCTTCCTTACTGTTCTGCCACCCAGACTCCCCGAGTCTTCATACCAGGGGTAAAGACTGCTTTTATTGTGGGGCTGCAGTGTCTACAAGCACATGTACTTGTGTAAAACCATTCTTGTTGTCTCTCTGTCCTTGCTTTGGCTGGAACACGCTTGTCTGCCACGGACACAGCCAGAGGGGCTGGTGGAAGGTGCAAGCAGCCCTCTCTTCTATCTTTTCTTCCCTACTTCTTCCTGCTTCTTCTTCCCACATGGGAAAATGGCCATTGTGCCTGGCATGAAGGCAGATGGCAGCAGTAAAACTAAGAGCATTAATTACCACTATTATTTTTAGCAGAAACATATTGCAGGCAGCATGATTCAAAGCTGTCCAAGCTCCGGTGAAAGACTCAATGCTGAGCCACTGGCAAGAGTAGGAAGAACAAATTGCCATTCTTTCAAAATTTGGGGAGATCCTCCTCCAAAATTTGGGGAGGCTATACATCTCCCTCAGACAAGTGCCAAGAATGAGTACGCACAAGGGAAATAGAAATGGGAAAGTTTCCCACTGTTAGAAATCAGCGTTTGGATGGATCATGCTGTTGCTTTCACTGGCACATTCCCATGGGCATCAACAATGTTCCTGTAGATGTACAGTTTTGGTTCTGTAAGTGGGAGACAAATGAGCCCGTGTATTTTAATCCCTAACATTTTATTGGCGTTATAAAACATGGAATGAGATGCTGTATGAACACAAAAGTGAGCAATAGTCTTGTCTGATACAAGTCTGGATTTACAACTGAAGAGGCAAGACAGTGTTTGAAGGGAAAGAGAATATACCTGCAGTTTTACTGCCTTAGAGCTGAGGTGTGCTGGGGATATTTCAGAGACACCTGTACGGTTCCTCATCACAGGAAACATGAAAATTAAATGTGCCTTGTGCTTCTAATATATATTTACTGTTGGAAATGTCACAAACAGTGAACAACAGAGCTGGTAACTGCAAGCCAACTGTAGGCCACTGTTGCTTCGATTTAAGCATAAAGTTAACCTCACCGGCAAAACCCACAATTCAGCAAAATATCCAAGATAAGCTCTAAAGGTGGACTTATAACTAGCACTTAAAGTTTGAGTGTCCTTTTAAATAGTGTTGGATTTTAATCCGTTCTCAGAGGTGTGTTCTTCAAGGATCTGCTACATTCATGCATAGAGTTGTAGCTAGAGTCAAATAGAGAAATAAAAGAAAATACTTGCCAAAATATATTATTCTGAGAATTCTATGTTCATTCATTAAATCATTTATTAATGATTCCTCAGGAAAAAAAAAAATCACCAGATAAGTTATTTAACAAAATCCCACAAATTCAGCGTGTAACACATTCATCAGAATCTATTCAACGAGCTTCAATGCTTGGACACAGCCTGATTTTCTCATCTAATTTCCCAGGCAGGAAGACTGCCAAAAAGTGCAAATGATGCTGTAAGAATGAAGAAAGGCTTTTTCGCTGGCCAAATACCTAAATGATGTTTACATGGACACTCAGCATCTCACTGCATAAAAGATACATTCCTGGATCCCATCGGGGAATGAGATTTATTCTTTTTAATATTTATTTTGGAGCTGGGTGGGGAGACAGGATATATTTGTCCATGGGACTAAATGTATCACACTGGATTCATTAAAGAGGGATGGATTGGAGGCAGCAGCTTCTCTGTGCTAAGCTATTGAAAGTGAAATGGGATAATTGCCACAGTTACAACTAGACTGATCAAGCTGTGAGAAACAAGTTTCAAATTGTACCAATCAGCCCTAATCCGAAGGAGTTATTAACAGAGCTCTATCCTGGTGAGTCCACATCTGCTAACTTGAGATAATGATTTATATCACCCTTTATGAAAGTTCCAATTTATCCTAATTCAATAAAGGAAAGCCAGCAAGCTCCGAGGGAGTCGCAGACAAGGATTCAGCTCCAGCCCTCTGCTGCGCTCCCTCTCCCGTGTGGGAGCTGCTAATGGAAGCCACAGGGACAAGGAAAAAAAAAGAGTAGGGAGCAGAGTAACGTCTTACCTCTTACCTTATTTTATAAGGCTTCTTGGAAGAGGTAAATGCGATTTTGGGGTAGCTTTTTTCAATAGAATCAGAGGATGTAGAAATGCAAGGTGTTGTACTATGAACATGGGGATATCAGTGTGGTTTTGCAGCCTTCAGCACAACTGAAGAATAGAACTGGCCATGAGGACATACAAGTGCAGCTCATACTTCCACTGGGATGAGAGAAGCAAACTTCCATGCCTGGTCAATGAAAGACTTGCTAGGTCCTTTAAAACAGGAAAAAAAACCACAGTGCTTCAAAGGCTGTAGGCTTATCTTACACTGTCAGGCCTGTTTTTGTGGACAGAGTCTTTTTTTAAGCCTATGGGAAAAGGGAATGGGCTGGGAATGGGTCCGGGAATGAACTGTGGAAGATCTGCCTGGTATGCAGCTTCTGGAGGTGGAATTAGCATCAGGAATGGAAACTGGGTAATATCTCTTGAAAAAAAGGGTATAAAACTTGCTGGATTTTCAGGGCATGGTGATCCTGTAGTCCCTCCTATAATGCACTTAAATGATCCATGGCTTTCTGGTGAACATTCTTGTTAAAATCCAATTCAGAGCTGCCACAAGGCTGGTCGAACTTACAACACAAGTCAAACATGACTTGAGTCCTACATGCCCCTTGCTTCCTGCACACACAGTTATTTCTTCAGGATTTTTTACATATGTGTGTGTGTGTGTGTGTGTGTGTGTGTGTGTGTGTGTGTGTGTGTGTGTTTATAATAGCAGGGCACAGACATTTTCAATCACCATTTGGTCTTGTGCTAAATGAACCAGAATAGCAAGACTGGTTCTCCTTCTAAGAGGAGGTTTCATGTTATTTGCTGTGTTTGTACAGTTCTAGTATCACCGATGTTTGTCTTGTTTTTTTTTTTCTTTTCTTTTTTTTTTTTTTTTTAATTCAAACACTTTCAATAGCATTCCTGACCTATTTCACTGTTATTCTGAAAGCATTCTTTGAGTGATAGTTTTATCCCTTCATTTCAGGAATATTTCAAGACAGTAAAAATTGAACAGTTCAATGCCTATTTGTGAAAAGGTTAGTAGCCAAATGACTTATTTCTTTCGTTTTTTTAAACGATACCTTGATATTTGATTGACTTCATCCTATTTCTAAAACATTTGAGTATCTAATAAGATAAAAGAAACTACATCCCACAACTGAAATAGCCTGTGATACACTCTTGGTAGCAACTGCATAGCTGAGTACAGAAAGATGCTTGCAAACAGGCTGAGTAATGAGACAGGTTTGCTCAGATTTACTTCTGACCTAGGAGATACTGTTCCCTCTTTTGCTTCTAAAGCATTCGGTGAACCATTTTTGATGGAAGGCATTTCTCATGCCTCTTTATGGGCCCGTCTCAAAGAGTTCCTGTCCTCTTCCCTTCCATAAGAAAATGACTTTTTTCATATGTAAGCTCCAGATCTTCTATTTTTTACTGCTTTGCACCACTTCAAAGGCAACAGTTTCTGCCTTAAAACTCCCTGAGGTTACTTTCCTGGTACCATGTGTGTTCATTAGCTGCTGAGCAAGGAACAGGCTGCTTTTCTGGTGTAATGCAAGTTTGTACTACTGACACATGTCTTCTTTGCAGCCTGTTGAAATACTGCAGGGAGACTATTTACCATTACAGTCAAAAACAACAGTCTTTCTTCTGTGCTAAGGGCTTTAAACAGTATCTTAAGCCAGTCTTCAGTCGCCATTGATGCTTACCCTATTTGTGTCAGGCTGTTTGGGAGAATGATACACTGGAGTAGCGCTGGTACCTCTTAAATTCACATGCAGAGTCAGTTCTGGATTCTATTTGAAGCTGATTTTCTGCCAACTTCCCTATTGTATAGCCTGTAAAATAGTGTGTCAAGTCTTCAACAAAAGAAAAAAAACAGATGCAGCAAGGGGAGAGGGAAAGGTGTCATCATCAAATCATACACTAATGGCATGTTTCTTGCAATGTAACTGAGCACTGAAGACTGGATCAGGTCAGGAGGAGTGCACAGAACTCTGAGTATAGCTCAATTTTTAGAGGTGCAAGTTGACAAGAAGAGTGAAAAAAAATCCCAGGATCAGCTGAAAGAGTACAGGGAAGTTATTTGTTCCAAGACTACTTTCCACTCAGGACAAAAATAGCATCCTGAAGGTTCTTTAACATGCTGGAACCAGGATCTAAACACCTGTGCTGTCCAGTCCAAACTGAGACAGATTTCTCCAGTGTAGAAGTGGTTGTAATGCACAGCTAGGCTAAAAGTTGGTGTTTCTCATCTGCTGTGGACTCAGGTCATGCAGAGCAGTGGGTGTGGAATTGGATTTCCTTTCTCCTGTCGCTTTGATTCATTTGTTATCTAGGGTCATTAGTTGTTCCACATGAATATCCATTACTACCAGAGATTGCCAATGTCTAGTCAAATGTTTCATAAAGGATCTCCAAATAGCAAAATTATATCAAGACCTTGTGTTACATAGTCTTATAGAGTTCACAGTGGGTAAAATGTGCTCTTCTTTCTCAACACATCATTTGCAAAGCACCCTGAGTATTGTATTGATCACAGTGAATTAATATATGAACAAGTGAAAAACTCCCACATTTATTCACCTGCTGTGCAAAGGTGGATGATTTCTTACCAGCTACTGTGAGGAAAGTTGTAGTTATCGTAATTGTCAAGAAATTTGCTCTTCCACAACTATTTGGCTAGTTAATATGACTGAGGTGAACATTATCTCCGTAAGCCCCATTTATTCCTCCTATCGCCTGCTTCAGGCTGGGAAAAGGCCAGAAAGGAAATGTGTCTCCAAGGGCAGAAATGTATCTCCAATCGTATGATAAACCCATCAAGATGAAGAAATCGTGCATTTATATGAAATAAGGACTCAGAGTGACCCCAAAGCCACTAATCACAGTCATGGGCCATCCAGTTTACCAACATGCACGCAATCAATAATTTGTGAGTATTAACTTGAGGGATGAGGGAAGCTAAAGTCTTATACTACGAGTGCTTGTGCACTGAACTCCACGTGAGGCCTTGTCAAATAGAAAGAGTTGAGCCTATGCTGCTCGTGGAAGTAGCATAGCTCTTCCTGAGCAGATTCCCAACAGTTTCTGCAGCTGCTGCTGGAAGCAATGTGGAGCTAGATGTGGGTGAGAAGATGCTCTACAGCGGTTGTGTGCCCATGGCCCAGTGCTGCCTCCCCAACACCCCCTCTAGTGCTTCGTGAAATCACTTTCAGCTCCGTGTGTGCCAGATGCCACAAGTGTCAGACGTTCAATCTATAACAATAAGGGAGATGTAAAAACAGTAACTATTAAATATTTATCAAGATTATCTGTTTGACCTTTATTTTTACAACTATGTTCATCCTAGCAAGAGCGGCAGAGGCAAGCTGTGAAGTGGTATGCTGTGAGAGCAGCTGCGCCCAATGCCATGATCTATTTCTCACTTTTTACCTTCCCCATCTTCCTCCCTATCCCCTCTTCCTATCACATTCCCTCCCTCCTCTGGGTATGCTGGAAATAAGCCCACAGGCCTGATAAAAGCCTGAAATGGCCACCCTGTTTGGCACAAAGCAGATGGCAGCATTAAAGCTTGGAGATATTATATTATTAATATTATACTTGGCCAAAACATGTTGTCAGTCATCCAATGAGGATTCCTTTCCCAAGCTCATTTCATCTTAAGGAAACAGCATAAGTGCTGAGCAGGACTGAGGAAAGACACATCCCTTTCCCAGATATGTATTCCCCTTATTTTGTCCTTCTTTCTTCATGAGGCACCAGAGGAAACCTTTCCCTGGAAGGCACAATTCTGGTCGCATTCCTACCCCTCAGACCTTCCCATGATAATAAGGTAAACTTTGCTGTCTACCAGCTTCAAGATGCAAACAGAGAGAGGTGGAGGAGGGAGGAGAGAGAGCGAAAGAAAGAGATTTCAATTGACCCTCCGTTTCTGTTTGACCGTCACAGCTAATTGAATTGCCTTCATTCAGTGCCAGACTTTGATGGCTGCCTTAAGAATACGGCTGGCAGAGTAACAGAGGATGACAGCTGCTTTTTGCAGCTGGTTCCAAACCAAGGAATAGGTCAACGAGCATGGATGTATTGGGGCTTGAAGGCAAGGAAGTACATGCACACTCTTCCCCATCACAGAAGCTGAATGATGGAGAAAATTGCCATTTTTCTCTCTTTTTTTCCTCCAATTCAGCATAAAATATCTGGACAAGTGTCACTGTGTTGCAGTAGGCGGGCATTAGGTTTTTGTGTACTTTCTCTCTCCACTTTCTATTATTTCCCTAAGCCCATTTTTCTGCCCAATGGCTGAGATGGAATCAGTAATCGAAAAGCGGTGCTGCTGAAATCAATTGAGAAAGTCATTAAGCAGATGTGATGTAAAAAAAGCCTTCCCCACACTGAACTCTGGAGCTGGCCCCATTCATTCAAATCTCCTCCCTAGCCGGCGCCAGCAGAGCTGGCTGCCCGGTTGGGACACCGTATCCCGAAGATCCATTGGCTGCAGTCAGGCATGGAGGAACCAGTCACCTGTTAAATTTAGATTTCTTGAATCTGCCAACAGCCTGACACATTGATAAACAGCCGCGATTTTTAGCAAAGGTTGGGAATGCTCACTCACTTGCTGTTAATTGCTTTGTGGTACTGAACCATAAAACCTGCAGTGACTCGAGCCCAAGCAATCTCCCAGTAATGCAGGCGATGGTGACTAGCCATGGTGAGATCAAGGTCTCTCCATCACTCTCCCATCTGTGGGCCAGTTGATCTTTCTCAGAGCAAAATCTCACAGATTTACAACCGGCCCAGCTACCATGTCAACAGGAACTAGAAGCTACAGCCACCAGCCGGTGGCAGAGAAATAGACTTCTGAGGCAGGGGCCACCAGCCCATGCCATGATTCATTGGGGAAGCGGGCAGAGGTGCCACAAGGGCAGGGTGTGCTCGTGGCACCGTGCAATTAAAACGGAGAGCAATGCTCAGCAGACGTGCTCTGTGCTCCCAGCAGGATCGGACGCTTCAAGAACTCCTTGCTTAAGCATCTTGAGGGAGACTGCATTCAGCACTGCTTGGCGGTGGAGGCAAGAAAATCACATAGCTCTCGTGTGTGGATTTGCTAGGCAGAAAGGAAAGTTGGCCCTGGATACTGAGAAATCAAGATTCAGTATTTTAGTAAGTGTGGCTACATCTATTTTGATCACTTATATGAAGATTAAAAAGCATCCTGTGATAGGCCATTTGCTCTAAGCTGATGCTCAAATACTTTCTAGAAAACAAAAGAATAAAATACAGCTACAGTGATAGCCAAAGAAGGAAGATGAGTGAACTTGCCAGTGAAAGTTACTATTGTTCTTTTTTTCTCTCTAGTGAGCGTTTTTTTTCTAGCTTTCAGAAAAAAAAAAAAAAAAGACAGAGAGAGAGAGAAGAGGCAACAAGAGCAAATCTGCTGTTAAAGACAACAGCCTCCTTCTAGCCTTTTTTTTTAATGGGATATACCACCCATTTTTTCTAATTGAACCAGTCTAATTCGCAAATAGAAGAAATCAGCATGACAATCAATGACTTCTATAAATAGTGCAATTATTAGGAGAAAAGTAAGGTCAAAATGTATTTACAACTAATTCAAAATTTTAGTGAGCCACTGAACAAGTGATTTGCTATAACATGGAAATGTCCTAGGGGTATGCTTTGAGAAGCACAGCTATACATGCTATTGCTTGCAATTTTATGAAGTGGAAGTAGCTGGAAACGTTCACTTTCTAGACTGAGGACGAGAGGCCAGCTATTTTTCTAGCATTTAAATGCTATAGCTCTTTTAAAAGGCTTAACAACTTGAAGGGACCATCTCATCACTGGGTAATTAGTTAATGAGGAGAGAAAAAAAGAATCTGGGAAGATAAACTGAATAATCCCTTACTCTAATATTCCTGCCTGCACTTGTTGCTTTATAGTCACAGGGAGAGTAATTGGTTAGATAGACTTTGGTCTGGCTAATAACAGTATTTGCTCTTTCTAAGACACATCTACCTAGTCCAAAATTAAAGGACAGTCAAATGATAGCCATGTTTACTCATACAATCCTTGTGAAGATTTTCATTTTCCTAGGGCTGTATAATGATTCACTCCACGGAGCTTTTCAAATAATGGAAGTTGGTCTAAATTTAAAGCATATTTCTTTCACGGCAGAAATATATAAGGTTTAAGTTGCATCTCTATTTATTTCCATGAATACAGATGGCTTTTAAAGTTAGGGAAATGGTAAGAAGATCTAGGATCAGACAGAGGATGTGATCCTTCCTCTGAAAGTAGGAAATTACCCCTGCCCAGGAGGCACCATATTATTCACTGACCAGGGTCAAGCTCCATTTTGGGGATGAGGAGTCTTTAGCTGCACAACAGTATTCATGCAACGGATGGCACTTAATCTCCCCTCTGTCCTCCCTGCCACTGTGCCAGGTCAGAGACTGTGTAAAGCCCCAGTAATTAAACCAGATAAATAAAATCACATTGCTCATAATTACTATGGACAATTTTGTGTAATTAGATGTTAAGTGTGGTACCCACTCTCCTTTATGGCCCTAGATAAATACCTGCACCTTGACTTAGAAGAAGCCTGATAGGAAATATAACTGCTTTGTTGCTCTCTGTGTAATTAACTACCATTAAAGCCACTAATTAGATCGTAAGTTTTAAATAAGATGCCCTAATTATCTTTGGTACACAGTGAACTGATTTGCTGGGGCAAAGCCTTCCAAAATAGAAAAAAAAAAAAAAAAAAAAAAAAAAAAGCCTTTTGTCAGCTCTGAGGTTATTTTTATTTTATTATTTTTCTATATTTCAAAGTCAGTCTGGGAATGTATTACAGGTACACTGCAAACTTGTCAATGAAAAGATAAGTTTGGTACCAATTATTTTTCGTCTCTTCTTGAGTGATTTTGTATCTCGAGTCTTTGGGTCCAAGGAGAAAGTAGATGTCCCCAAATGCAGTTTACAAGCTACACAAAGATAGATGCATAGATACTATTTATTTCTAGATTAATCAAAAGAAGAAATAGTCCTTCTAATATTCTTGTTCTTTTGTATTTTTTGGCATTGCTCAGTCACTCAGCCCCATAAGCTAAATCTCTGTTACAGAGAGTGAAACTAATGCAAGTGATAAGGTTGCATTCATGAAAAAAAACACAGGTTGCTGTACCAAAGAATGCACAAAACAATGGGAGCAATTACAGCCCCTTCTCTGTGACTCAGTGCAGGAACTTGTTGCTTTTAAAGAGGTTTTGACACTTTCTCCCCAGCCTGTTCCCACACACATTCTTCCCAGAATTTTAATTTAATATTAAATCTGAAATGTGTAATTAATTGGCTAAAAAAATCCCTTGCCCTACAATAAACAGTAGGTAACTGGCATTTTCTGTAATTAACTGCTCCAGTAGCTATTCTGACTTTGCTTATAGAATAGGGATTAGGACCAACTGCATAGATATTAAAAGTATCTATGTGTTAAGAGAGATCACATTATTAACACACTGTTATTTAGGACAGGATACACAACCAGTCTTTGACATCTTCAGAGCTATTAGTACTTTCTTAAAAGGGAGAGAAATAAGGAAAAGGTCCCTGAAACCCATTTGAACTTTTAGGCATACTACTTAATAAAGTATAATCAAAAAAAGAAAAATAGAGCACAGATTCACTGGAAACTGGACTTGCAGTTGTGTTGCAATCCTGCAACACAAGGAAGCCTCCTCCTCACTTTTTTTTTTAATCTTTAAGCAAAAGAAACATTTGCAATTCAAAGTTGCAGGATTTCTGCATAAAACAGCTGTTTAGTCTTGGTTGTGAATAAAATGGAAATTGGAATAAAAATAACAATTACTTGAGAAACTGCATATTGCAAAACTGAGTTTTATGCAGATTTAACCCTCGCCTAAGGTATTGCAACAAAATTCTCTTTCAGGCCATCTGCAGCTTTGTTGCAAGGCAAAGACCACTTTTGGTCTACAACCCTTCACTTCCTGCTCTACTCACATCAGGGCTGGTTGCACCTTTTTGGGTCTAGACTAATCCCCTTTGAGTTTAGTTAAAGGATTCCTGCTGGTTTCAAATAGGTATCAGATCAAGCTTCATCGGCTACTGCTGTCGCAGAAGCAATCACCCAGCAGGAATGAAGGGAAGTGATCCTTGCACACACAGTTTGTAACTCTCTGAGGGACATGGAGAGCAATTACACGTGGTCCACACTGGT
The DNA here is from genome assembly GCA_032273925.1 of Rhynchotus rufescens. NCBI lineage: Eukaryota > Metazoa > Chordata > Aves > Tinamiformes > Tinamidae > Rhynchotus > Rhynchotus rufescens. The sequence goes on from JAVCKT010021779.1 coordinate 20,881, forward strand.
GCAAGCCCGGGCAGTGAACCCAACAGCAATTGCTTATGTCTGAATATCCGGGAAAATAATTCTCCTGTGCTATTAAACCTACACCTCTCCTCACTGCCCAAGCTAGATGTAGATTTTACCTCCAGCATGACCTGTTTTTAGACGGTCTGTCAGCTCTGGAGCACTCTCGTTCACTGAAGCGGCCCATGTAATTATAAAGAAAGGGTAATTGAAATAAGGAAAATGCAACACTTGAAAAGGAAGCAAATGATTCAGAACATGCAGAGCCATCCACCCACATCAGCAGGGTCAGGAGGTCTATCAAGCTTGGAAGCAGAAATGCTTTTGTCTGGAAGGAAAAAAAAAGAACCCTAATAGGATATATTTATAAAGTATTGAAACTCTGGATTTTTTTTGTTGTTGCTGTTTTTTGTTTTTTTTTTAAAGCAAACCCTGTTTCTCTGTTTTTGAAAGATGAGATGCAATACTAGGAGGGACAGCCTCCAGCAACAGCTAACAACATTTTTTTTTTGGCAAGACATGAGAGTAAGAAAGGAGAATGGGGCAGAACAGCTCAGACGTAGGCTGTTCTGCTTTTGTCTAGCAGACTTGATCTGTAAACAAACTTATTTCCACTATTTCTCCCTCCAACAACAGATGATAGAAAATATTCTAGCCAAGAAGATATCTTTTCTTCTGCCCCAATCTCAGCAAGCAAGAATTTAAGGAAGCCTTTCCCTTTAGCACTTTCAAGACAGGTGTTTGAGCTCAGTGCCCTGATTTCTGGTCCAGGCTTGCAGACTAAGCAATAGCCTCAGAAGCTGTAAATTGACACTGCTCCATTGGCTTCAGCCGAGCTAAAGCCATTGCACTAGCAGAAGATCTAG
>JAVCKT010021781.1:0-33799 GCA_032273925.1 Rhynchotus rufescens
GAATGCATCTCCTTGTTTAAAGTGAATGAGGACAAACATACAGATTATGGCAACGCCATTGTTTTCCACTGGCGCCAAAACAGAGGTGCTGCAGCAGCTACATTCACCTTGCTGCATTTACACCAATGCTAATGTATTAGTGCTCAGGGACGAGCTTGGCAGCCCTTGCAGCCTGATATTATTAAAATAATGTCAAACTTGATATATATATATCTATATATATATATATTTTTTTTTTTTTTTCGATGCTCTTTGTGCAACCTCAGCGCGCGGGGATCCAGCCTGCTGCTTTGCCCGGCGTGGGCGGCCGCGGCGCTGCCGGCCGTGGCGCGGGGCTCGCGTGCTCCCTCCCGGCCACTGCTGCAATCGCAGCCCGGCGCCCCGCAGCATCCGTGACATCCGTGACACCCGTGACATCCGCAGCATCCACGGCACCGGCGAGCAGCGAGCGCGGCCCGGGAGCCGCCGTGAGCTCTGCGCCCTGGGCAGCAGAATTAGGGCTCTGAAAGTGTCTCTGTTTGCCAGACATTCGGCACAAGCAGGATTCAGCGGCCTGAGAAGGTTAATGAAGGCAGTTTTCATTGTATTTTCATATGTTTCTTGAATTACTTTTTTTTTCTTTTTTTTTTTTGTATCTTTTCATTTTCCTTTGAGTTTCTAAATAGCTCTAGGGAAGTAAAAGACCCAAGCAGCATTTTACTTTTTACAGCAGATGTTGTTATTTAGCCTCTTTATTTTTTTCCACCTAAATAAATAAACACCTGGTTGTATTAACACACACTTCTCAAATACATTTTTTTTTTCTGCGTTTAACCATAAACATTAAAACTTTCATTAGCCCTAATGCCTCAGCTCAGTGCTTGCTAAACAGAGCTGAAGTAAAGGCTGTAAACACCATATCACAAGGAGCAGGCTAAGAAAAATGAAACACTTGCATCATCACCATATTTATATTGGGAGTTAGGAAAATTGCAATGAAATAGAGAGGAGGTGCTGGCCCCTGCCCGCAGCAGAATTCACTGCCTTATTTAAAGCCTCCTGGTGAATGCTCGTGCTTGGGCAGGCGCTGTTTACTTAGGCTGAGTGTACAGTGCACACAGTTCTCTGCTGCCCAGGAAGGAATAAAGATCCACTGTTGGAGCCAGCCAAATATTCCTGAAATCCCGGGACGTGCCAGCAGGGATTTCTGCAGCTCCCAAGTTGGTGATCGCTCCGCTGCGTTTTGCAGGCAGCTCCAAGGAGGGAGCAGCCGCGGGTTTCAGCACTGAAATCCCGGGAATGCCGGAAGGCTCCTTGGCAGGAGCAGCTCCCGATGGTGCTGTGCCTTGCACGGAGCTATCGGGGCTCTTGCGTGACCGTGGTTTGGATCAGCTGGGTTCCTTCCGAGGCAGCTGCCGGCCACGTTGTGTGCAAGGAGCAGACAGCCCAGGCCGGCAGCCGGAGCGCGGGAAGGGGCAGCCCCGCAGGGGCGGCCCCGACGGCAGAGCCGCTGCCGCCCCGCTCTGCCCGTCCCTGCCTGCGGAATTCCTGCGGGGAAACGTGGCCCTGCTCCGCGCGGAAAACCCGCCGGATAAAACGCCCTAAGCCACACACAGCCCAGACTGCCAATTAGCCTGCCTCCGCAGAAGGGTTTCTTTCTGATCTGGCTTCAGCCTCATTCAGTAGGTTCTTTTTTAAGACCTGGATTTTCCTTTCATCCACTAATCAGTACCCTAAATAAAATGCAGCTTGGGCTTTTTTATTTATTTTTATTTTTTTTCCCTCTTTGTTCCTCATGGTCTTCCAATGTGTTTTGCCCACGTTTCTTAGCTACATCTTTCCCTGAGCCTGAAAGGAACAGGCTGCCGAGCCAGCCAGCCATGCCTGTGCGTGGATCGGGCTCGTGCCGCCTCAGAAGGGATGGCTGCGCAGGGGTTTCTCGGAGCCGTCATTGGGGACACGGCGGTTCTGCAGCGAGCGCGGAGCCCGCCCGCCCGTGCGCAGCGGCAGCCGCGGAGAGCCGGGTGCCGGGCGCTGCTTTCCCTGCAGCCCGGCCACGGGAACGCAGCGATTCGGCGCAACGGGAGCCGAGCTCGCAAGGATGCCCACTCAGTTGCTAAGCAGGGGGCTGGATTTCCTTTTTTTCTTTTTTTCTTTTTTTTTTTTTATTTTATTTTAATGTAGAATTTAGAGCGTGTTTCAGGCCGGGCGGTGCCTCGTGCCGCCGCTCGGGGCTTTGCGGAGCCGCCTGCCCCTCCGTGCCCGCGCCGAGGTGCTGTGTCCCGCACAGCCTCGGCAAGGGCTGCCTCGCTCCCCGCAAGCCCCAGCAGAGCTTCCACAGGGCTGCGTTTGGCATCCCCAAATCCCTTAGTTCTTGCAGGCAGCCCCAGGTTGCTTCCAAAATCGATTTGAAATACAGCAGCGTCATTTTAAATGACACAGAAGAGGGAGCGAATACCCGTGTCCCTCCCTCCCCTGCAGCCAGGCGCTTCCCATTGGGCAAGGCTGTGTTTAGGTTGTTTAAAATGGGCTGGCCGGGCTGGTTCTGGCTGCGGTTCGGAGGCTGCAGAGCTCGTGCGAACGTGCAGCGGGGCACGGCGCGGGGCCGCCGCCGGCCTCGCGGGGCCGAAACGACGTGGAAGGGGCCCCGGGCTCCCCCGGGCTCCTCCGGGCTCCTTTTCCACGGCTCCCAGCCTGGCTCGGGGACGGCCGCGGTGCCGCTCTGCGTCGCAGACCTCGTCCAGCCGAACGCTGCTCGTCTCGGGTAGTTCTCGTCTGGTTTATCCACAGCAGTTTAACAAATCAAATCCATCTTTGGGGTTTTTTTTTTTGGCTGTGTGTTGGTGTCCTCGCGGGGTGCAAAGCGGAGCAGCAGCGATGCCGGCAGCATCCCCGTGTCCTGGGCTCCGCTGCACACAGAGCCGCGGGATGGTGACGTGAGTCGGCTCTGGGCTCCAGCTCCCGCTCTGCCAGGGTGCACGATGATGGTTTTTCACTCATCAGAAACAAAGGCAAAGCCGCAGGCACCAGCTGGGCTTAGGCTTTATTCTTGTGCGAGGTCTATTTACCAACATGCTGCTTAAGCTACAGTTTGAGTGAGAAACCCGAGTTCCACTGTGATCGGAAAGAGGTCTTCTACTCTCACGTGTTCCTGCCTCCTTCATTTTGATCCATCATGCTATCTTATGGGAAATCCTATTCTGTACTTTGTGTGTACTCTTAGAGAGTCTTAATATTTCCCCTGCTAAGATCTCGGGCAAAAGCCTTGTAGTAGGATGGGAAAGGAGGGCATCCAAGTGCACTTGTGGGTGCATTGGGCAGCCAGGCTCTCTGCAAAGCAGTTTTCACTCCCCTTCCAGGGGCAATAATGCCTTGAACCGCTGGCAGGTTGTTGATGCCCTTGCTTTAAAACCAGATCTCTGTGTCCTCCTCCTGTGCCTGTCTCCCTTAACCAGTTTCCTCCCTGCTTCAGACCCTCACACCAAGACACAGAGACAAAAACTCCTGCAGAGATGAAGGTGCAAACATATTGAATACTTATTACTGATGTAAGACTAACCTTTGGTTTCGCCAGACATGTAAATCCATCAAATGAGAATTATCTGTAACATGCAATAAAGCACATGACTATCAAAACGTACTGCACATATGGAACGGTAATAAAATAAGTCTGTCAGCTCCCGCATCCTCAGGGGAGGTCTGGCAGTTCACACAACTGCAGACCATTGCAGATCCACTGCCAATTACCTCCAACACCACCATTTTCCTATGGGAGAGTGTTAGGCAGGGGATAACCAACTAATTTTACAGAATTTTACACAAAATTTTAATTTTGTGTTTCGCGAAATTCACCAGAATGTGTAAAAGAAGAAATGCAAAACACATATACCCAAAGCACAGCTGGTAGTTTATATGGATAACCACTCATTTAGTTCTTAGGAACCCAGAGTAGCCAAGACTGCACCAGTATTGCATCATATGGTCTAGACATGCAGTTGAAAGGGCTGCACAACTGCCTATTCACATGAGCAAATACTGCATATTCACATCCCAATCCCTTTTAAATCCCTAAGCCCACTTTTAGCTCTTTCCACTAAAATAGAGAACACCTTTTTTATTTTTTTTTTTAAATAATGCAAAAGCAATTTTAAACATAAACATGGGTAAAAAATGAGCATAGAGCTGCCTGAGAGTTCTGCCTCTGCATTGTCTTTTAAGGCTATATTGCTGTTACTGCTTCTAAAGCAAACTGGTATCTTTAGGGTAGTCACAACTGTGTGTCTGGAACTACTGTGGCTGGAAGTTTGGAGGTGGCCAGACAGACCCTTTGATCAGGGCTCAGGATACCAGAAGCCACAATTAAATAATACCCTTGGGCATTTATTTCCCCGTTTTTCCACTTTCCCTATGAATTCTTTCTGTCATGATGAGTCATTTCCACATTTTTTTCCCAGTGCAGTATATTGCCTCTACGGTTTGTGAGACCTCTCTTTGGGGAACTGATTTCCCGCCAGCGGATGCAATCTGCAGCGTAAGGGATGAGACATCGTTTTGGGGCTAACATTGCCACGATTCATAGTGAAGTTGGCCACCATTAACCTGCATGTTTAGGGGGAAAGAAAACAAAATAGAGAGCTGTCCTCGTGCAAGGGGGTTTATCCATCACCGAGGGATGTTTTGGTGCAGAAACCTGCTTTTTCACCCGCCTTCCAGAACCCGTTTTCTACTCCTCCTTATGGCTCTGGCCCTCGAGGCGGAGGCTCAGACGGATTCCCAGACGGGGAACCCAGGGGCTTGTGCTGAACAGGGCAGATCAGCAGCGCTAATTGCCCCCATGGCTAATTGCTTAATTTCCTGTCTCCCTTTTCTCCAGGGCGCCCCAGCGCAGGGCGAGGCCGCCTGGCTGCGCGGCTACTCGCGGCATTACGGGCGAGCGGCGGCGCGGGGCGGAGCTTCCGACGTGGCGGCGGCTCAAGAGGAGCGGGGCCGGGGGCGGGCCGGGCCGCGGCGCGCCTGGAAGGGCCGGGGCGGTTCTAGAAGGGCGGCGAGCGGCGCCGGCAGCCCGCGGTGAGCGGCTCTCCCTTCCCCTCCGGCGCGGCGGCACCGAGAACGGGTCCGGGTCTCGCCACCGGGCGGCGGGAGCGGGAGCGGCTCCGGGGCTCCCCTCGGGGGCGTCGCGCGGGGCTCCCCTCCGGGGCGGTGTCGGGAGCGGCGCGCGCGGGTCTCGCCCCCGGGGCGGGCGCAGGTGCCGCGCGCGGGGCGGGGGTCGGTGTCTCGAGGCCCCGGTGCCCTCGGGGGTTTCTCCTCCCCGCTCCCGTCGCGGCTCGCGCTCCCCGTCGCGGCTCGGGCTGCCGAAGCGCTGCGGTCGCCAGGCTCGGCGGGCGCGCCCCGAGGGCGGCCGGGGCATCAGCAGCGAGGCTGGACCCCCCTCGTCGGGTAAAGCCGCCAGCCACCCCGTGCGGGCGGGAGCCGCGGGGGGGGCCCAGGGCGGCTCGGGCCCCGGCTGCCCCCGCGGGGCTCCGACAGTCTGAGCGGCCCCGACGGCTCCAGCGCTTCCCTGTCCGGCAGCCTGAGGCAGGAGGCAGTCCGGGTTCCTTGGGAAGAGCCTAAGAAAAGTGCGGTTTTCCTTCAGTTTCTGCCCGGAGAAAATGCCCCATAGCAAATCAAGGTCCCCTCCTAAGCAGTGGAAGGGCTGGTTCCTTGTTTCTGCGCCTTGGAGCCTGAGCGTGACTGGTGTTAGGATGGAGCTTAGTGGAAGTACAGCGTGATGGGGCTTTATCGCGCTTTGGGGGAAAGCGAATGCTGCCTGGCCGCTCCGGGGAGCCGCTCGGAGCCCCTCGGGGTGGTCCCGGCCCGGCCGCGCTGCCCTGGCCGGCCTGCAGCAGCCTCAGTCACTGCCCTGCCTCGCCCCGGCCCGAAACTTCCCGAATCGCTTTGGAATTCCCGCTCCCGGGACAAGCCTGCGTCCCTGGAGAGGGTCACAAGCAGTGACTTTATTGGAAGTAACTCTCAGTTTGCTTTAATATTTCAGTATAAGCAAATGTCCCCGCACTGTAACTCAGCATCTTGTTTTAACTCACTTTTTTTTTTTTCTCTCGTTTCCTCTCTTTTCTCTCCCAAGAAATGTGGAAATGTTTTTGCCCCCAGTGCAGACCAGCAATGCTCAGTGGAGCTCCTGCCCCGTGGCTGGTCAGGATGCCCGTGTGGGTGCGTGGCACCGTGCGGTCCCGCCGAGCCCTTTCCATAGAGCCTTGTGCAAATGCAGCCCGAGTGGGGCAGTGTGTGACCTAAAAATATGTCCTAGGAGGTCCCTGCAGCTCAGCTGGGCGACGGGAGTGTGCTGTGCTGATGCAAAACATGCCTCTGAGGCCACGAGACAGGAAAACTTGGCTTTAAACTTGGCTTTAACCAGCAGCGAAGCTCCTTATCTTGGAGGAAGGACTGAGCCGCCTGGCTCTGTGGCATTCAGTGCTCACAGCCAGTAACTGTGCACGTTCCCCAGGAGCAAGTGTTCAAGACAGGCTTTTCCCAGGAGATTTTACCTAAAACTTCTTGCTGCTTTTTTCACAGGTGCTTATTGAGGAGAAAGCTGAGCTGAACGGACACCCCAGCCGTCTTCAGCAGGTTAATACTGTGGCCTTCTGATATTAAGCACGTGGGAGAGAACCTGCCAGGTAAGTTAAAAATAAATAACAACCGTGATTGCCACTCCTGTAGGTTGCAGATTAACTAGACAGATGTAAGCTGGTACTGCTCTCACAGTAACTGATGACAGTTTTACTTCTTGCTCCTATATAATTTTTAATTTTTAAGCTCTCTAGTGCGGGAAGTGCAAGCCCAAAGCGTGATGGTTTATTTCAAAGTTGGTAACAGCAGTGGGATTTACCCTTTAGTGTAAGGAGTTCTTCATTCTAGGTTTAAGTCAGGAATCCAGCCTGTTTATTATTTCCATGCTGTTACACTGGCAAGCGTCCAAGGGAGCAAGCAAGCTATAAACATGTGCATGGATATTTTTTCTATGACTAGTTCTGTTTTTTTTGTGTATAACTTTCTATATACCGGAGAATGTAAGGCATGTTTGGAGGCACATTCTAGGGTGGTCTTAGAATAGATTCAACCTCCAAACCTTAGAGATGGTATCTCAACTTTAACTCGGTCTCTAATGTCAGTTGAAGGTTGTTCTTTGACAGTAAACCTGTTTTTATGTAAAACTTGTTTTTTCAACACTGAGATTGCTTTTAGTGTTGCACGAGCATTTGGAAGCTTATCTGAAGCTCTTGATATGCTAAAATTCTTGGCTTGCACAGTAAAATTTGGCCAAAATTTCAATATTGAAGAACAACCTCCAGTAAGAAATGACAAAATGTGCAATCCTTCTGGCCCGTCTTCCCTGCTAGGGAGGAATTTAACACTAGATTGATCCATATGGGATGAGGCTACTGATACTGCAAAGTAAGATGCAGGGAGATCTGTGGTGCCTTAGACTAGCCTGAATTTGCTGTCACAGTGCCAAAGTTAGGGTGTGTGTTTTCTTTGGCCATGCTTTTAGAAAAACTGTTGAGAGCTAATCCAGATGCCTAGAGTTTCAGAGGCTGTGTAAGGCTAAGGCTAACAAGATCCTTTTGCATTAGAGGGAGCAAGCCTGGATTTTACTGCAGGTCCTGCCTGTTTGTTAATGCATGCACGCAGACAACTTGCCTTTTGGTCTGCCTTGAAAATTACAATCGTGTTTTATTAGTTATTAGGCAATTATTCTTTTCAGATGCATGTGGAGTCTTTTGGCAAGAGGGATGTGTAGACATATGCTGCTCTAAGCTGTAAATCTAAAGTGTACTGAAGGAAGGAGCTGAAAAATAGGTATTTAATGCACAAGGGAGAAGAACTCTCATGCTAATGATGAAAGGAAGCAATTCCTTGGGAGACCTTGGAAAGGGAATGAAGTCAGACGTGCAGCCAGGGCAAAAGCGCTGCCGTTGGGAGAAACCCTTAATAGACTTGGCTCCTGCAGGAGCCCGGCCTCACATTGCTGTTTGTGTAGGGATGGGCAGCTCTTCGGAGCCTGGCATGGGAACCTCAGCTCTGGGTACACGGAGAGCCCGTCTCTGGGCAGCAGTAACTCTCAAACAGAGGTTTGTTTGTTGGATTATGCTTTAAATTTAGATACAACGTGGAAGCAGCTGTTTCAGCTGTGGTTTTCCAGGTGGATTGTGGAGCACAGGCAAGCACGTAAGGAGAGCCAGACTGTATCCCTTATTTGTGGCATCAGCTTGAAAGCAGTCATGCAGTGCTGATTTACTATGTAATTCAAATAATGTTCATCAGATTTTTGACAGTATTTTGTCAGCAAGGTATTTTCTTTTGCAAACTTTGTAGCAAAATGTGGTTATGGGGCTGCTGCTGCCTGTTGAGATTCCCTTGCTAAGAAGTCTTGTTCCCTTACAAATGTCCTTACAATGGAGCACTGTCTGGAACTTGCTGGGAGTCTCTTGGGTGAAGGGGAAGGGATCCATGTTCTCCAGTGCCTCTAGCTCTGGCTTTCTGAGAAATCCAGCCCAATGGCTCCAGTATCCCAAGGGATGAGGGGAAAGTATCACGGGGGATTTGCTGTCTCGCTCTGGTGATCTACAGAAGAATGAGGCTGCCTGTTTGCTTGGTCAAAAGGAGCAGGATAAATAACAGATAAGTTTTATCTAACCTGTAGAAGTGTTTCTCCTTTGTCTCTCATGGAAGCTCTCTTGAATCTTGTGAATAGTTATGAACTACGGCACGGGGAGAAACTGATAGGCCTGTTGGGTGTGTAAGTAACTTTATTTTTAGGTCAGATCCATGCTTTAGTCTTAATGGAACAAGAGTTGTTGGAATGCTTATTAAATAAAGAATTCAGTCTGGAACTTCTGAAGAAAATTCTGTCCTTGTCCACTTTGGGCCTTGTTCCTCCTGCCAGTGCTCTGTGCAGGCGGACGACCCTCTTCCCAGTGGGAGCAGGGATTCATGGAGCTCTCCCACTCCTCAAGTGCAGTGTTAATACAATACACGTTTGCTTGGTGTTTTAGCCGGGGGCATCCAGGGGCAGGAAAGGAGCAAAGCAGCTGGCATCTGCTGTGGCGTGCAGCAAAGCTGAGCTCAAGCTGTTGCAGCAGTTCTTGCTGGAGTGAGGAGGGCAGCACAGGTAAGGCAGAGGGGTAGGAGCTGCTGAGGAACGTGCCGTGCTGATCCCTGCTGCACGGGCACACTGCTGTCCTGGGGCACCTTCTGGCCTGTTAGCATGGGGCAGTGGGTGCCCCGGCCGCCCCTCGTCCTTTCGGCTTTTTTTATAAGCCCAAGGCTGAAACTGAGCCTCAGGGACTCGTTATTTTCCACGTTTCTTGCAGAGGAAGGCAGGTATCTTCACTGCCTTAATTAGGAAGTGGAATCCTAATTTTACCTGTTCAGCATGAAACATTCATCTTCCTCAGGATGCTGTTGAGAAGGAGGGTGGGCAGTATTTATCCTGCATAGACTTATTTCCTGTGGGCTTTTCTGTATAAGTGGTGTTATTCTCAGAATAAAACATACTGGGTTTATAATCATTTGTTTTAATCTCAGATGTTGAGGTGGGAGGTGCTAATGTCCCTTCTGCCTCTTTTTCTTTCTTTTTCTTTTTTTCTCTAAGCAGATGGTTTATCTGTACTGGGGGGGCTTGCACACGTGTGCTCGTGCATACTCATGCTCTCCAGAAATGTGGTCATAACATTGTGCTCACTCGCTTGTAATTCACTTCTCGTGCTGTCTTTCTCCAAGTAACAGCTGTGAAAAGAATGTGTATAAACACTCAGACTCTGCAGCCAGGTGTCCTGCTTGTTCAAGAAAGAGCCCACTTCTCTGTTTACTGAGCGTTTCTGTTTATTGACTTGACTAAAAGTGAGTAGGATGGCAAAGCTGTTAAAGATCTGCAGTAAAGACAAGCTGCTAGCTGTAGTAAATGTTCCTCTTGGCAGATCTCCTGAGCCAGGAGAGAATCTGGTGGGGAGGCGCTGGGAGACTGGGAGTCGTGGTGTTTGAACTGGAAAGTTCCCTTGCAGCTGCCCTGCCAGGCTTTGTGCAGAGCGTCCAAAATCCTGTTTCGCGAAACAAGAACAGGCTCTGCAGATGGACGGGGCTGGCGCCGTGTCCCCCGGTCTCCGTGCTCGGGAAGCGCTCCCGGCTCGCCGGGCCTCCTGCTCCATCGCTTACCGCGGCGCTGGCAGACCTCCGCGCGGTCCCGCTCATTGAGCTCCGCTCCCTGCTCGGGTTACCCTGGTCCGGCTTTGAACCAGCTTAAACGGGCCCTTGGGGAACACACGGCTGGCAGGGGCGAAGGAGAAGGAAGGGAAGCATCGTGATGCTGCAAGATGTTTTCTTGCTTATTCGTGCTTGCGGACTGTTGCAGGAGGCGTTGGATTTGTAATGACTTTTAAAGCAAGCAAAATGAATAATTGAAAGTTTTTCCTCACAATGTGGTACAGTAGAAAAAGAGCTATTTTTTTACTCTTATTCTTAGTGGCCTTATTGAGTGTTTTTTGCTATTTATTTTCATGGCATCTAGGAACTGTGACCCTCTACTGAGCTCCTGTCATGCTGTGTGCTTGAAAAAGGCTGGTGTATGTACATGTGTGTGTAGTAGTAGAACTATATATGTGTGTAGTGCCACATATATTCTGTTCTTGCCACTTCTTCCTTTTACTGTATTGCAGGTGAGAACCATGTGGAGGATGAAGCCCTGGCTGCAGCTGGTGCTCTTGACCTGTGTTTGCTTGTTCTGGCAAACAGAAGCAGAGTTTTTCACTTCAATAGGTAATGCACAGTTTGGGGCATTACAGCTAATTACAGCATTAATTTTGTGCGTTACATCTAATACAGTTGCTAGCACTTAAGCTTGCAGTTGAAGCATAGGACTTCAGGATGCAGATCGTGCATCAGTGGAATATTTTTGCCTTATCCTCAAGAAAAGCTAGAGTCAGGAATGGGAATGGAGAATTAATATCCTCTTTATCCAGTGGGTGTTGTATAAGACTGATAAATTCCAGAGATTTGCATAGAAATATCTTAAGTCTTGTAAATTAATTTCATAGTTCTTGTGTTCCAACAACTGTAATGCCATCATTTGTGACTATGGTAGCCTTAAAAAATATAAAGGCAAACCGAATTCTGCTGTGACTTCAGATCTAGTGTGAGTGCCCCTCAGATAATGCAGATTCATTAACTACCTCTGCCTGCTCTCTGGAACCACTGGAGCTGTGTCGTTATAATAATAATTAATTTTCAGTGTTCCAAAGTCTTCTGCTGTGCTTCTGAATCTTTGGATCGTTCAGCGTTAGGTCTGTGAAAAGCAAAGTTTCTTATAGCAATCTGGAATGATATGCTAGCAGTTTCCACTAATATTAATTGGGAAACACTTATAGGCAAGTCTATAAACACAGGTCTGAAATTCCTCTGTACTTTAATGTTAGACTGTGTTTCCACAGTTACCCATATTGAAAAGCTGTAATTTTAAGTGATGCCAGTGGCTAGACTAATAAATTGCTGGTGTGACGTAATCTGTATCCACAGGGAGAACAGATACTATGGCAACCGTTTGGGTCTTCTCTTGCTTTGCCTGTAGCTGTATTATCAGCAAACTTTTCCACTGATAGTCTTTAATGCAACTGCAATGCTAAAAGTAATTTGGAGATGGTGGGAGGGTCACAGCAGTCTGCCTCCTAGGCCAGTAAAGTTGAGATTTTAAAGCCACTTGAACGTTTGAATGCCAGATCAGCATGTTTAATAGCTTTTGTGGCTTACAAGCATTAAAAAAATGCACCTTCCTTCCCCTTCACCCTGCCCACCCTGCTTAGTTTCTCTGTTTTTGGGGTGGCTTTAATAGCCCTGGCGCACCTGAGGTTGGTCTGTTGTGCTGTTGTAAAATGTTTGGTTGGTTTGTTTCTAGTTCAGAGTCACATTTCTTCATTTCCCATTTTTAGGTCAAATGACAGACCTCATCTATGCAGAGAAGGACCTGGTGCAGTCCTTAAAGGAGTATATCCGAGCAGAAGAATCCAAGCTCTCCCAGATTAAAAGGTAGGGAGAGAGGATTGCATTAACCAAGGTGCCTAACAAAATGAGTAACCTATTATGCTGACTTGCACCTTCTCATTGTCATCTCTGTCACAGGATCTGGTTAATATTTCCTCACAAAAGGTAACAATAATGTGGTTATTTCTTCCCATAGAACTGCAGAGAAGGGTCCCTGCTTCAGAAATACATTTTTCAAATTACCTGCTCCTTAAGTAATTGTCACTTGCTGGGCTTTTTCCACATCTCTCCTTGTTCTTGTTCCATCACAAACACTACGTGCAGAAGACCCTCTCTGATAAGGGATAGTGTGGACGGGAGCAGGAAAAATCATCACTGTAGCATTAATAGCATGAACTGCAATTCAGATGTCCTATAATGCAGAAGGTGATGTTGCCTAGTACCAGTTTGAAGCTGAATAACAGCATTTTCTTATCAACGGAGAGCACTACTGCTGCTGTTCTGTAGCCACAGACTATTTTTCAGTCTAGAAAAGCATCAAAGTTCTGGGTTTGGTTTCCATAAAGCTAACAAGCAACTGGGTTGCGTGTAGGCTTGTACTGCTGCTTTGAGATGAATAAATGACACTTAAAGTGACTGTGTGCTCTATATCATTGTCTTTATTTTCCATACTGCAATATGTTGCAAATTGGTGGTTAAGAGTCATTGCAAGTGAGAGAGATTTCTGCTGTAGTAGGTCTTTTGGAAATAGTCAGGGGAATAAATTAAAGTTGTGATTAAAAAATCAGTTATGCTTCGCTTGATCCTAGTGAAGTTGAAAGCTCAACAGCTGGTTATAATGGCAAAAGGAGCAATAAATTGGTTCTAGCTATGTAATTAGGATGACTTAATAAGGAAGATATGCATTCATAAACTGGTCTCAGTCTGAGACATATGCTTCTTTTTCCAGCTGGGCTGAAAAAATGGATGTACTGACTAGCAAATCAACCTCTGATCCAGAAGGATATCTGGCACATCCTGTAAACGCATATAAACTGGTGAAGCGTTTAAATACTGATTGGCTGCAATTAGAAAACCTAGTTCTTCAGGACACAACAAATGGTAAGGAGCTTCAGGGAAGAACACGCTGGTAGGAGGTAGCCTTATGGCATGGCAGTTGCTTCCCCTCGCTGCGTTCTGGAAAGCTGCAAACTCGCTAGTGGTTTAAATGCTGCTGCCAAGGCCATTTGAGCTCAAACCAGTGGCTGGCTTCTTGTTTACTGGGTGCCCCTGAGTGGCAATTGCTCCTCAGATGTTTCTGAGTCCAGACTCAAGAAGTTGTGCCATGTCTAAGATTGACAATGCTATGTTTGGCTTTGCCTGCTTTGGAGGGCAGACAAGGATGTCCCAAAAACTTCAGCTGTGTTGGCACCTAGTATTTCATACTCCTTTAACTTAAAATTTATCCATCTACTTTTCCAATCTGCTTTTTCCTCACCATTTTTAACTACCTTGCTCAGACTTGTACTATATTGGTTAAGGAGCTCTCATCAGCTCCCCATTAGCAGTTGACAGACGCTGTAGTGTATATATTAACACAATTGCTATATTATCCTGTTACCTATAAACCTGTCTTTCTAAGACAAACATGTCCAGTCTGTATGTCTGAATCCAGCTTCCTTCAGCTTAGTTTTAGTGCACATCTATTTTTACTGGCCCCTATGAAAGTAAAGGGGGAGGGAAGGAAATTTTTCATGTAGAAAACCCTGCATGGTTTCAAGGTTTTTCCCAGCCAAGATTCTTGGTGTTATGGAATAGTCATCCTAGGTGAAGAGAAAATGGACAATTTTATGGAGTAGCTGTCTCTATTTTTTTTCTAAGAACTTGCTTCGAGAAGTCTGCTGGCCATGTGGCAAATGCTTCCTTCCTTCAGCTGCTCTCTCCCCTGCACCTCAACCTGCTGTAGAACCTTGATTTATTTGCATAGTGCACTTAGTTTTACTTCTTTGTGACCTGTTAGTTTAGTCACTAGGATTAAAAGCCTCTTACCAGATAACAAGCCCTTCAAAATCCCAAGTAGAGGATTCTGGTTCAGGTCTCTGTCCCCTGAATTAAGACTTAGATCTTTACTCTTGCAGCTTAACACGTTGGTGGAGTGCCATGATCTGTGCTTATCGCAGGATATTGCAAGAGGAGAACTGAGGGGAAATGAAATTTTCATATGGGAAAAACTTTACAGAAAACTGCAGATATTAGGTTTGCATTATACTTCAGCAACTGTACAGCACAGAGAACCTTTTATTTTTCTCTTGCTGTTGGCTTTTGTCTGAGCTGCAGTCCTTTCAAATGGGTCAGAAAGCAATGTTTATATAACTAGAGTCTGGTGTGAGGCTCTGTATTTAAACCTAGGCTCTGATTCTTATAGAATTCCAAAAACAAAGCAGATGTTCCTTTTCAAGTTAATCTGGTTGCGTGTGCTCTTAATTCACTCCAACTCTGGCAGTAACGTCGTCTTTCCCTTTTAATGCAAAGGCTTTATTTCAAATCTCACAATTCAGCGTCAGTTTTTTCCAACCGAGGAAGATGAGACTGGAGCTGCCAAGGCTCTGATGCGCCTACAGGACACGTACAGACTGGACCCTGAGACTCTCTCTCGAGGTAACTTGCCAGGTAATTGCACAAGGGTCGCCTCTGCCCTTCAGAAAAGGAGGTGGCAGCATCCTGGTATTTCTGAGACTTTGATCAGTGCTCCTTCAAAGTCCTCTCAGCAGTGATGAAGCATCCAAGAACAACGGATCTAAAAATCCATGAGGTTTAGACACTTGGATGCATCTATCTTGAATATTTAACAAACTTAAGGTCAGGCAAGCATGATCTGCATTGGCATATTGGGGTATATGCAGTGACATGTTCAGGTAGAGTTTTTAAAATTATTATTACTCTAAAAAGAAAATGCTGATTTCACTGATGTCTAACAGACAAAAACTCTGTGCAGGATGTTGTGGGCTTCATATAAGTTCCAGCATAAGCAAGTGAAATTGGCACTTTGTGTCCCAGAGAACTTGCAGTCCATGGAAGGGAAAACCATGCTTCCCAAAGCACTGCTTGCTGGTGCTTAGAAAGCAAATAGTTTTGTGTGTGTGTGTGTGTGTGTGTGTGTGTGTGTGTGTGTGACTTCACAGTACACAGTTCTAGTTGTTGCCTTCAGGTGATTAACACAAATGTGAACAGATGCACGGATGAGTTTTAGCTGGAGCAACCATGAATCTGTGCACAGTGAAACAGTCAATTGAATACCTAGCTTTTCTGTAACAACTGATAAGAAGCTTGTGAGCAGACTTGTTTCTTATTGAAATATCCAGTAAATAGCAAAGAAGTTTCTTTAGCTATTTTTTAGCTACCTCTACAACACAGGCTTCTCTGGTCATCTAGCTCTTAGATTCAGCAGTCAGCTAAGCTGTTCGTCTACCTGCTTTTGTCTGCAGCAGAATAACCCAGTGCTAACTCATGTTAAGCTTCTCTTGGTTTGCATAGGAAATAGTGTTACAGAATTGTGACAGAATGTAGGCTTTAATTGATGAAAGTGATCATGCAGTAGAACTTAAAGTAGAACTTAAAATATTGTCAAAGAATTGTCCTCTGGAAGCCTTTTTGGATGCTATATGTGTGTTTAGCTATTTGTCCTAGTATTTGAAGTCAAGAAAGTTTGTGAGGATCCCTTAATTTTGTTTTCCTTTTCAGGAACAAAATACAGATCCTCTCTGACAGTGGGAGACTGCTTTGGCATGGGCAGGACGGCTTACAACGATGGAGACTACTATCATACAGTGCTGTGGATGGAACAAGCCTTGAAACAGCACGACGAAGGGGAGGATACCACAGTCAGCAAAGTGGAGATCCTAGATTACCTCAGCTATGCGGTTTTCCAGTTTGGGGATTTGCACAGAGCCACAGAGCTCACCAGGCGTCTGATATCTCTTGGTAAGAACAAAGGATCTGCTCTTCCACTAAAGCAAAAGTAAATTACTAGTGACAGCTCTGTGCAACCTCTTTTATAAACTTATAAATCTGTAGAATTGGGTGTCAGCTCTAAGGTGCTAATGGTAGCACCCACCTCTGAGCTTTCAAACTTGGGAGGACATCCCTGGGAGTGGAGTCTGGCTGGGATTCCACCTCAGTGCTTGGGTGTTATGGATGAGAACACTGGGGGAATGGGAAGGACAGGGGATGGTGGGGTGAAACAGCTAGATCCCTGTCTGTACAGGCTCTACAGTCTGCCTGTCCTAAAATCGGACAGACAAGACTTGGAGAAAAGGAGGGATGCAAAGATTCCAAAACTCCTTTTCTTCCTACCTGAAGTTCAGATTGTCCTAGGTGTGTTTAGATAGTTCTTCTACAGGATTGTACCCAGGACAGAAACTTGCCCTGTGCTGGGTTTTGGTAGACTAGAGCTGGTGTTTTTGGCTGTCCCGTGATGTTTTGGGCAGGAGAGAATTATCATAGCGTCGTGATAAAGACTTATGCAATCTGTGGAACTGGTTAAGTCACAAGTTCTGTTTTTTATTTCCTTTTCCCCCTCCTAACCAAGACAGTACTCATGAGAGAGCAGGCAGTAACCTCCGCTACTTTGAAAAGCTGCTGGAGAAGGAGAGGGAAGAGAAGTCGCTCAACAAGACGACGGCCCCGACGGAACCCGTGGCGCAAGGGGGGGTCTACGAGAGGCCCCTCGACTACCTGCCCGAGCGCGATATCTACGAGGCCCTCTGCAGAGGCGAGGGCGTGAAGATGGTGAGGGAGGGAACAGCCTGCGCAGGGGTGATGGAGCTTGCTAGAGCTGTGGAGCTTTTTCCTTCTCTGGAATTGGCTATTTTCTTTGGAGGAAAATTAAGTGTAGTTCTTTCCATGCTTGGACCTGCTTATATCTTGGCCTGGACGTCTTTAGCTGTTAATCCTAAACAGAAAAATAGCTCCCGACTGTCCTTTTAAAGGCTGCTGGAAACTGGTTCCATTGACTCTGTCTATTCAACCACCAGAAATGCTGGTGTATGAATATATTAGGGGCTTTTTCCTCTGGGAATTAACTGTGCTTTGCTGCTGCTACACTATCTCATTATTCCTTTCCCCTCTGCACGTCTTAGATGTCCCTCTGCGTGGCCATTTTAATCAGTCCCCAGTACCTCTCTTCAATTATGGCTTCAATTCCCGGGGCAGGGAGAAGAATTGATGTTTGTTCCATCTGCAGAGTCTTAATTGAAAGATTCAGAACTTTTGCAGCTGGTGGCTTACGTAGTTACTTAGCTTCTCTGATCCATAACCTATATGAGTCCACTCTTCTAGAGGTTAGGAGTCAGGCCTTGCTCAGGGGTATCTTTAGAGAGTAATATGCTACTCTTAGTCACTAAAAATAGCAGAATTCATCTCATGCTTCACTTTTGAATTTGTGCTGTGCTATAAGGCATATCTTACCTGGTCATGAAAGAGGTTGAACAAACCGTGCGTCTTGCTTGGCGTTTTCCTTTTCAGACACCTCGAAGACAGAAAAGACTGTTTTGTAGGTACCACGATGGAAACAGAAACCCTCACCTGCTAATAGCTCCGTTTAAGGAAGAAGATGAATGGGACAGCCCTCATATTGTACGCTACTATGATGTCATGTCTGATGAAGAAATTGAGAAAATCAAGCAACTAGCTAAGCCAAGGGTAAGTTTCTACTCTTCCACCTCAATAGCAGTTGCTAGTTCAGTGCTTTAGTCCGTCAGCAAAGATAGGCAAAGGGTTTGAGAGACTTGGTTTCATCCTACAGATGCTGCACTGCAGCTGTGAGCCTCAAGGAAGGATTTTGAAATTGGTGTACAACCATAAAGCACAAGACTCCTGGAGATACCTGTGTGCTGCTGCACTGGGTTATGCCAGGTGTGCAGTGTATGGTTCAAAGAGCTTTTAGGAGATTAGACCTGACAAGGGCGGGTAGATGACTGACTGGCTTACAGCTGTCTAAATATCTTCAGTTTCCTTTGAAAAAGTGAAGTTAACTCCTAAAACAAAATCAAAAGACCTCAAATTCCAACAGAGTTGTGAGGCAGCAGTGTTTTTGTCCTATAGAAGAATCTCTAGTGCTTGGTAGTTCTTGCTTATGGCGTCCTACCAGTGTAGTGGCTCTGTGCACAAGAAAGTACCTAGCTAATGGGCAAGGTAAAGATTTTTTTCCCCATAGGGAAAAACTATAGAAGTATAGGTTTCTCGATCCATTTCTAAGTAGGCTTTTATTTGCTGTGTTTATGAGGCTGGCCTTCCGTGGGGATCAGCTATGAGGAGTGCTGGCAGGATGCTCCTCTATGATGGCTTGCTTCCATAAACTGTATTTTTTCCCATTACATAATACAGTAAAACTACTCCTGGAACTTCAAGAGCTTCAGATAAAATGGAAATATCCAAATGGATCATGTCGCTTAAGCTAATTTATCCAGTGAAGCACATTAGGGCATTGACTTGTTCTATGTTCAAAGCTTTATTTGAAAATGCCTTGCTCACTGTGAGCATTGATGGCTGTGTCCCTAATATCAGGGGAGTTCTTGCCCATGTGACTGGGTTTTTTTTTGTTTTAAAATGTATTTGCAAGAAATTTCTGATTCTAGGTCTAACCGCTTTAACCTTATCTGCAGTTTACGCTTGCCAATATTTTAGTTTTGTAGAAAAAACAACATCTGTATGTGATTGGCTGTATTCAACGTGGGTTGCATGCTTGTTTTGCAACGCAGTCACTTTTGCTCCAGTTCAGAAGAGCAGTTCCAACTTCACAGGCAGTACATCCACGCTGGCTCGTGTCTGCTGCTAACAGCTGGAGGGGTCAATAAAAATGCTGCTTTTCTTGGTATGGATCAAATTAGGACAGCTCTGCCGTGAACATTTGGAAACACCCAGCACTTCAGAGCAGTTGCTTATGATACGGACGTGTCTGAACAAAGATAGGGCATGGAAGGACACTTGGAGACTGCTTCTGAACACGCTGCTATAGGCTCAGTACAGCAGTGCGGATTGTACCAGGAGAAGTGTGAAACTGGCTGGAGAGGAGATTGAGCTGAGGAAATATGAAGGAAATAGTGACTCTGGAGAAAAGGAATGGGAGGAGAAGGGGGAAAAGAAAGTTGATTGTGACCTGTGATTAAGTGGAGAAGAGGGTACAACTTGATGTTAGTGGTTTGCGAAAGCAAACTTAAACATGGTTCAAGTTGGTGCAATGAAAGAAAGGATGGAGTGACTACTTGTTCTCAGCTGCAAGTATAGACCTAAAGGCACCTATTCGGTTGTGCTCATGGTGGTCTCACCTCCACACTGCAGCAAAACTACTCGGCGTTGCCAGGGCCTGGGCTTCTGCACGCAGAGTACTTGCACTCTGCATCTTCATAGGGTTCATCTTCCTAACACTATCTCGAGCTGTTTGTGAATTAGATAATCCTGGCAGCTGGAAAATGTGGTCCCAGTGGTGTTGAGGCTTGTCCTGAGGAGCCTTCCGTTGGTACAGATCAGCATGCCCTGTGATGACTAAGCTGTTCTGTAAAAGTTCTTACCTGTAACTTTAATCTCTGTGAATAAGGCTGGTTTCTCTGGTCCACAGGAAGCACAAGCTGGTTAAATTTATGGAGTATCCAAAAACTTTGCCAATTTCTTAGAATTCATATGTTGTTAACTTTTGTAGTTCCCTTTTGCTAGTCTTGATTCCAGCTGTCTGAAACAACCTTCAGAACATGTTCAGCAAACTGCATCCACTTGTGGATGTAAAGAATACCGTGGCTCCTGCAGCCAGTCAGTCCCACTTTCTCTGGGATGTGCTGGAGGAGATGGATTGCAGCTCCATTTCTGCTCCAGAATAAAGTTGATTATAGATCGAAATAGATTGAAGGTGTGACTTTCAACCAGTAAGTAGGTTTAAATTGTGTAACATCAAGTGTTGTTTCTGAGATGAAAGCTTAAGATGAAGATTGAGATGAAAGCTAAATTCAAGTAATTTTTAACTTTTAACCTGTAGTTGATTTGTTTTTTTCCCCATGGGGTTTTTTTTTGTTTGCAGCTGGCACGAGCAACAGTCCGAGATCCCAAAACTGGTGTCCTGACAGTGGCAAGCTACAGGGTGTCAAAAAGGTAGGCATACAGGGAGCCTTTTGTACCAAGCAGCCCCTCCTAGAGCTTAATGCTGGAAATACTTTGCTAGTAGCTGAAGCCTGTAGACCAAGTGTCTGATAAATGGCTTTTTTTAGCCCTGTGATTGGAGTCTAGAAGCAATCCCTCTCTTTTGGGTAAGTTAGTTGTGGCTGGTCCTCCAAAATTACATGTCTAAATCATCTTCTCTTTCCTCTTTCTAGCTCGTGGTTGGAGGAAGATGATGACCCTGTTGTTGCCAAGGTGAATAGTCGGATGCAGCAGATCACTGGCTTAACAGTGAAAACAGCTGAACTGTTGCAGGTTGGTATGGATGGGAACACGCTGAGGGTGAAAACCTTGTCACAAAATGCTGTTTCCTGCAGACAGTGGTGGGTCTTTGCAACAGCTCTCGCAGTTCAGTGCTTGTTTTCTGTTTGCTTCCTTCAACACTATAGGTTGCTAATTATGGAATGGGAGGGCAGTATGAGCCACACTTCGACTTTTCTAGGGTAAGATCACACTTTCTGTTACTTTGTTGGAAGTGGAGGGGGAAATGGATTGCTTGCGGCAAAAAATAGAAGATGCATTTCAGTAAAACACTACTTTAGAGCCTTGTTTTGAGGTAGATGGTGATATTTGGAAAGCCTTCATAATACCTTCTCATGCTTTAAGTTCATGAACCATGAACAAAGCAGACTGCCCACGTATCTCTGTCCCCTTGGTTCCTTGCACAGTACAGACATGCAGTGCAGCAGGTGAATATGTCCTTTACCTCGGTAGGAAGCTACAATCTGGGTTGCAAGTGTGCTGAGAGAGTTGTTCCGTTAAGCTCCAATGTTCAACAGGGTTGTCCTAATCCTCCCTTGTTCACTTGGCTACTAGGTGCTTTGCTGGAGACTCGATAGGGTTCAGCAGCAGCTGGCCGAGTTTAAGGCTCCCCCCTCACCTCCCCAACCCCAGAGCTGTGCTGGAAACCCCTGGCCTGGCTGCAGCTCCGTGGGCTAAGGAGAGGTCTTGCAGCTCCCTGTGCAGCAAGGCAGCACTCCAGCATGAAGCCTGTGCTGGGTCTACCCAGCACGGGGACAATTTCTAATTTATTGCCTTAAACACTTTATGAACACGATAATAAAGAGCTATAGTGACCTAGTAACTTAAAATATATAATCCATAATCCATATATATATAATATATAGCTCCAGAGAGCAGCCCAATACCTTTGAGCACATATTGGATTTTAGACCACCGTACTTAACGCTGGATTTAAGAGGGGAATGGGGGAAACTGAACTTCCGTACTGTGGACCCTCATAGTCATTTGCTTTGGCATGGTGAAAGCAGATTCTTGTGAGCACTAAGACTGCCTGGTTTCCCAAGTCAAGCAAATGCTCTTAAATCTTCCTCAAAGCCTGTGAACGCGAGGAGCTCGCTGTGGACTTGGCCACCGCGGCCTTGACTCTTGGATTCGGCAGCTGGGGCAGAGCTGCGCTTGGAACACGGCCTTGGCCGCAGGCAGGGCTTGAGGCAAGGCAGCCCTGGGAGCTGCTGGAGTCTGTGCTGGTCCTCCAGGCTCTGTGTGTTGCAGACTCCAGTCCTGAAATCCGGAGGCATCTCGCCTTGAGCAGCCTCGCAGCTCCTGATTCTCCTGCAGCTCCCATATAGACCCTTTAATAACTCGGCTACAATACTGCTCAAAGCTATAGAAAAGTCTTTCCGAGTTGAATTCCAGAAATGTTTGGCTGAACCTGAGTTTTACAGTGGTTATGGAGGCCAGGGAATTTCTGTTATTTCAGTGCTTTTACGGTAGGCCTTTCAGGTTGAACTTGCCTATACAAGTGCAAATCCATTTGGGGAAAGACCTTTTAATAAAACTTATTCTTTAAGCAGAGTCAGCTACAGCACTTCTGGAGGCGGTGGCTGCCGTGTTTGCCTTGCTTTGGTTTTTCTAATACTGACGTCTGTTACATGAGGAGACTTAATTACTCCTAGCAGTGTAAACAAACACTCCCCTGCATCTTTCGAGGGGAACAAGGACACACTGGGATTCCAGATGTTTCTCCTTCCTTCTTCCCTTCCCCCAAACTGGCTCTTGCATTTCAACAAATGGAGCTTAAAGCTTTTTTAAGAGTAAGGGCAGTTCGACCTTGATTTCATCATTAGTCCCAGTCAAGCAACCACCAAAGTTAATTATTGCTATTCTAATTCCTCACTGTTGACCCAAAAACTGTTTTTTTATGGCAGAGTATTATTGTAAGAGTCAGTATATTATGCATATTCATAAGACTCTAGCTTTATCTAAAGCATGCTGAAGTTGGTAAGAATTTATATTGACTTCAAGTTTCTTTGCACCAATACCAATAGTTCAATGCAATAAGCCTGTTACGTTTGCAAGACTACTTGGGTATCAGCTGTGCCTCAGGCCCTAAAACAGCATCGCTTCTCCTCTGACGTGCTGAGAATTGCTCAAGGGCTACTTTTCCTGCAGCCTCCAAATGCAGTTTGCATGCATTTATGCATCGTGTTTGGCTGCAATCTGCAATGGCTTTAATGCTGCCCTATACAAAGTGTCATCTTCCTAAAAATCAGCTATAAATCAAGCTTAAAGGTCTTTCTGCAGAGCTGCACAAATGTAACGCTAGTGTGAGCCCGTTTGGAACCTGGGTTAAAGTTGTTGTCTGTTGCAGCGCCCCTTTGACAGCACACTCAAATCGGAAGGAAATAGGCTAGCGACGTTTCTTAATTATGTAAGTACCTCTCTGCCTGCTGTCTGTGAGCTTGGAGTTTGCAGTGTTTCTCGTTTAATTTTATAGAAAGATGAGCCAGATGCTTTCAAGCGGTTAGGGACTGGAAATCGTGTGGCCACTTTTTTAAACTACGTAAGTATGATGATCCTTTATGCCTCGAGTGCAACTTTTATAGCATCTTGTTTACAGCTTGTGCAGTTGTTTTTGAAGAGGCTTCCTGGCATCTGGAAGCAGGGTCTTCATTATTCTTGCAGCATCAGGTGCTGGTGCATTTGAGTTACTGGAGATCTGATGCTCTTTTGCCCAACCTCATTGGATTTCTCCTGGTGAGAGGAGAATTTGGCTCCTTGCCCAAAGGTGAGTGCTTGGAGCACTCCCAGTACTGCCTGCCTTGTGGTCTTGACTGGCAGCCACTTACTGTGGGGCAGTCCTGTTCTTCCACCATGGCTTGACAGCACTTGATGCTGTTGTCTCTTGGCAGGCTCCGCTTTAATCGTTTGCAAAAGGCTGCGATTACTGTGGTGTAGCTGTCACTCTAGGACATGAAGACAGAGCTTAACAAATCCAGTGTGACTGGGAATGGGTTCTGAGTGCAGACCTCAAGGTGTTGGTGTCTGCATCAGCAGCCTGCAGACCATGTACGCTCTGGCCCAACGTTTTGATGGTGACTTTGATGGACAGTGTTGCTGGAACAGCCTAATGCTGCTGTTGGTAACTGGGATGCCCTAATCTGCTGTCTCTAACTCTTGAGTGGGAGCAACTTCTAACTTGGTTTCATGAAGAAATACTATTTTGGCTGAACTGACTTGACTGCAATGCAACTCAGAACAACCAGAGTCACTCTCAGCTTATGAGTGAAAAACCTCCACAACAAGAGTTGGGATAAGATAAGCAGTAGCCAAGCAAACTGCTCTGGAAAGGCTTTGTAACACTGCCTTGATCTCCTGCTTATCAGACTTTCAGACAAGCCTCAACTGAGACTGATAAGCATCCCTTTCTCTGGCAGCTGTACATGGTCAGAGGCAACTTACTCTTAGTATGCCCCACGTAGAGCATTTCACACGTGTCCCGACATCCCTACTAACCTTTTTTTGCTAAAATACAGGAATTAACTTGCAAAGTTGCATGTTGCTTTAGTTGAAAAGGGCGAAAAAACCCTGTTGACCTATGGCATTTCATGCCCTTTGGTTTTAGATACCAAACAGGAGGGCACCAAAGTGGTGGTAACATGTATTTCAAATAAAAATCCAAATAAAGATAGAAAATGCAAAAATTGAAATAATGGTAATACTTTCTATTTCAGTGTGAGTAATTGTAGGAACTTTGGAGGAGCTTGTAGAATTTACAGTGAATCCATTAATAGTGAAGTAAATAAGTGAAATGCCTTATGCTGTAAAGGGGTAAAGCAGAGATTCCTTTATAGGCATCAAGTCCTTGAGATTTAGCACAATGCTGTTAAATATCATAGAAACAGTGCAGACAAGTGAGGTTTCCTAATAGTTTGTATAGTGTTTGAGGTTGACCAAGATGCATAAATTAAATCAGAATCTGTTCCAAAGGCATGGTTTTAATTTGTAAGGAAATGTGTGGTTTAAGGCATCTGTGTTTTCCTAATTGAACTTTAAGAAATAGGAATGAAAAGCTGACTTACTCTGAAGTCCTCTCCATTGTTCAAGCGGAGCTAGGTCAACTCTGCACATACACAACTTTATGACTGTTTCTCTAATAAACAGTACATAAACTAGATGACCTGCTGAACACAAGTCTTCAGTTGATATGAAAGTCTTCATTTTTCTTCTGCCTTTGCAGTTCATATTGCTCTTGTAATTGCTTCTCAGAGATGCAGGCAAAAATGCATCTCTGCTTGGGGCAGTCTGCCTTGTGAGACTGCATGCACAAAATGCACTGTAAATATATGGAGTTTGACCTTGTTTTCTCAGATGAGCGATGTAGAAGCTGGAGGTGCGACAGTTTTCCCAGACTTTGGGGCAGCCATATGGCCAAAGAAGGTAAGATTTCTATACTTATTCTACTTACTTTTTCCCCCCTGCATCTCCCTATCTGTTCTGAAAATAGCCTCAGTTTTGCATACACTGAAAAAATTGGCTAATGTTGCAGAAATCTGGATGTTCCACCACACACACCCTTGGCAGCCTGGTCAATAGACTGCCACGTATCAAGACAACTGTATCTGATTTTTGTAGACTGCAAGGGAGTTTACTTTGATTTATGGTGCATGATCTGAGTAAGTTTTCTCTGGAGTTCTTCTAATTAAAGACTTGTGTTCATGTAAGATGACTTCTCACTCTGAACATGGTTTAGATTAAGATTTTTGGGGGTTTTTTGTTTTTTTTTTTTCTCTTGGGCTGTCAGGTGACCTATGTTTAGACAGCTGCTACTGGGTTCATAGGCATCTATGACTCTTACCTGTAACTTGAGTAATTATGTTGACTAAGTTTTGACTAATTCAGGTCTGCCTTCCCTTTTCAGGGTACAGCAGTGTTCTGGTATAATCTTTTCAGAAGCGGTGAGGGTGACTATAGAACAAGGCACGCAGCTTGTCCAGTCCTAGTAGGGTGTAAATGGGGTAAGTAATACTCTTTCTAGGAAAAAGACCTGTATGTATGCAAAGGTGCTTATATACTGAATCCTTACGGCAAGAGTAGTTAACCCGGATGTTGAAATTGCTCTGGTATCATATAATATTAAACTGCTGTTATCCCAGAACTGAGCAAGTGGAAAGATGTTATCTTCCCATCCCTTTGAGTCATCTTATGTCTTGTTATATTGGGTGGGAAGGGAAGTATAAGCAAGGATCCTGAGATTATTCCAAATAAAGTCATCTCCCTTAGTGGCAGTGATATGTGCAGTCTGGTTGTGCAGCGATAACTAATTTGATGTCCTTGTTCCACAGTTTCAAACAAATGGTTTCATGAAAGAGGGAATGAATTCCTCCGACCTTGTGGGAGAACAGAAGTCGATTGAAATCAACCTGCCACTGGCCTTCTCTTCTTACCTTCCATCGCCTTTTCTACTGTTTGTTCTTCCAGTTCATTTCTAAGAAATGATCCATCTTTTGTTCTCCAAAAGTCCTAGCACTTTATCCAAGAAGGACAACAAAATAGGTCACACCTATGAGTGAAAAGCACGTGGCGTTGTACACATCCTTGTGCTTTGGTTGCTGTTCGGTCTCCGACCCTGTTCATCCCCAGCCATCTGCCCCTGCGCGCTCAGCCTGCCCCGCTCGCAGCGCAGGCGGCGCGGGGGGAACGCTGTGTTTGGGTGCCTGGTCTCGTGCCTTTGTACCTCAGAAGTTTTAGATGTTAAATATTTCTTGAACCAAAGGTTTTGTGTACATGTTGATTTTATTGTATTTCTATGGATCACGAGTTTTGAAATAAATAAAAGTTCTTTACAAAAAAATTCTTTACTGTATGTTTTTAATGGTTATACTGCTGCTTTTAAGTGCCAGTGCCTTTACCTTTCATACTCTGTTTATTTTGCATTTTGTATTTTTTAAAATACATTATGGTTTTGAATAATACTTTACTTGAAGTTGGTATCACATGCTAGTCTTCCACTTCTGAGTGAAGTGGACACTTTAATTTGTGTTGAAACTGTAATGTTCTGTTTTGAGCTTATCTTTTATATTGTGAGGTACTACCCAGAACTGATGCAAGAAATTGGAAATCCACCCTTCAAAAAAAGAGGACCGTCTGTATAATGAGTATAATTCTTTACTCTAAAAGTTGGCATCTTTGAGTAGCTTTTTCTTCTGACTACCATGCTACCTGATCTGGCAAAACCTGATGAACTTTGAGTCAGACGGTTACAAGCAGATCTAGTAGTCTTAAGTAGAGTGAAGCAAGGATTTGTCTCCTCCAGATAAGGAGGAGAATAATCCATTTGGACCCAAAGATCTGCCCTTTTTTGCTGTGCTGGTGTATGTGTAACAAGCTAAACATGTTGACTTGTGTGCAGTGTCTGTAGTCCCAATGGAAAGGAAGGTCCATCGCTGAATTATAATCCAGAAATAAGGCTGTTTCTGGCTTTGTGCGGTTGCTTGGCACAATTAAAGAGTTAGAGAGGAAAGGGACAAGTCCTCTAGAAACCAGGCCCTGTGCTGCTAGCTATGGGGCTTGTGTGGATGTGCCCTGGGGCCTGGCTCACAGCAGCCCTTGCAGGGCTCTTATAGCCATGGCCCTGATTGCCTTGAGATGGTTGTGATTGAGGTGAACCCCCAAGGGAGGGAGCAGCGATGGTGCCTCTGCAAATGTGAGATACTGCTTAAAGATGAGCTTAGACTGGTCATACCTGGTGTGAATGTGGCTTGGTAGTAGAGTGCCTCAAATATTCGTGGTTACTGCCATGCTTGGATGCAGAGTAGGGACAGTACTGGAGTGGGAGAAGTATCTTATCTTGGACCGGAGTTATAGTAGGTAGCAATAGGAATTGCAAGGGGTTTTTTTGACCATTGATACTCATTTAAACTTTCCTTTTTTCTTTGATTTTCAGGTTGTAGTCTCTTAAGTGTGTGGTGAGAAGCTGAGACATAAGTTTATAGGTAGGTTTCTCTAATAATGCAGAAAGATCTGAAGCTACCAGAGCCAGTGCAGGTCAGCAAGGGTCCTTCCTGCACCGCTCAGCACAAGAGCTGCTCCCTGTAAACTCGGTCCTCCTTCATTTGCCATGAATGTTGTGGTGGTTGGCTGCCTCCTCAGAATATTTCACTGTTGACCTCGAGTTTTCTTAGTAAAATCTCTCAGCACAACAATAACTTGGGCTGTGAAGAGGTTTGTTTTATAACGAAGCAGGCAATGTACGAGAGCCTCGCAGATGTCAAGAGGAGCTCGTGAGGAGCCAAACCCACACTCGGCACTTGGAGCACTTTGAATTCCAGGCGGAAGGAGAGGAATCCACTTAGACTCTCTGTCAACGTGGTATGTTGACAGATAAAGTTCACATTTGGCCAAAAAAATCTGTGCATCCGACCTCTGAAATCATGTAATTGGCAGGGAAATGCCCTTGGTGCGTTTAGGATAGGATACTGAACACTTGCAAGTGGTTTTCATCTGCTTCTCCTGTCCAGCTAAAAGGCAGCCCTTTTCCTTGGGTTGCCTTTCTTGATTCAACCTCTCCTGGATATAGGATGCAATGAGTGCGCTTATGAAATTGCTTGGATGTAAACAGCATGTTATTATTTATATTCTACCCAGCATCTAGATCAATAAGCTTAAAATTAAGCCTGCTGGACTGTGTTTAAGCCTAAAAGAGAAAAGGCTCACAGGCTGGAACTAATAAAGCCTCCTGTCTCCCACGCCTGAGCACTTGGCAAATTTGCCTTTAATTTGCCAGTACTTTTGGCATAGCCAGATACTGCTTTGGCTGTTGGTAAATAAAAGATGAGGAGGAAAAAAAATCAGCTATCTGATCAGAAATAGCAGAGTCAGTTCTGCTGTGTGTCGGTACCTGCTGTGTGCACAGGGCCGGTGGCAGTCGTGTTGGTGGAGACTGTGCTGGTTCAAGGTGTGAATCAAGCCCGTTGCTCCTGCCTCCCACCACGTCAACCAGCCTGCAGCGTTGGAAGTGTTGGGGATGATGCCCTTGAAAAGGGGCAGGACTCGGTAGCTGTAAACAGCACTTGGTGGCTGGAGGGCTCTCTGTGTAAATATTAGGTCAGGGTAATGTGATGTGGCTTCTTAAAATGCTCTGAACCTGCAGATAGCCTTAGAAGCCTCAATAGCTGTTGCTGGAAAGAAAATACTGGAGCATATGGAGAAAGAAAGAAATAATCTAAGACCTGTCTGCCCTGTGTAGTCTGACTGTGTTAGCACAGGCAAGTGGCTGCTGGGCACATTGACGTGTTTTAGGATGTGCTGGGAGGTCTTCAGGTGGTGTCATTCTGTGTAAAAGGTACCAGTGAGAGCCAAGAGCATGTGAACGCTCTTGGGGAGAGATGGGCCCTTCCTTGGGTGTAGGTGCCACCTCCAGCCCCGGTGGTTTCTTAGCCCCTGGCCTCGTTACTAATTGGATATATGTTGTGTCACTGAATGACTGTTTGGCCCTATAATTGGGTTAGGAAATCACCTAAAGTGTAAATGTTCATGTGTGTACAGTCAATGAAATACTTGCTCTCCTTTTCCTTTTCCCAGCATTTGAAGCTACTTATTGCTCTCTCTGTTTTGCTTATCAGCAAAAACCCGTGCTAATCACTCACTGAATTGCTATAGAGGAGAGGACTAATATTCAGGCCAGAATAAACAGTGTGATTAGCAAAAGGCTCTAACTTCCATAGACATAAAGGAAACTGTGCAAGCAAGTCCCCTGAACTCCTTAATTTTTTCCGGAGAGATTAATTTTGGTCTCCTGTTTAATTTTGGTGCTCAGCTTCTGCCTCCTCTTTGGGGCACCCTTTAGGGAAGGTTGTCTCTTCTCACCTGAGCTGAAGGTGGAACAGGGCAGGTTCTCAGCTTTCCAGGTAGCTGCTTCCAGGACAGTCCCAGGAGACCTGATGTTGGATCCAATTCCAGCTTCTCTGGATCCTGTCTTGGCCTCTTTTCTTGCTCTTGGTTTCAGTGTTCTCTGAACTTGAGAGGCATCTGTGTCACTTTGCCAGTCCTGTCCCACTGGGAGCGTTTGGAAAGCAAAGGCTGGTACCTGGTTTTCCAGATGGGTTGGAGTGATGCATGATGCCCAGATCAGGATCTATCTGTATTTTAGGAATTGCATGTGCTATAGGGAGTTAGCTGATGCTCTTGGATCTTATAGAACAGATTTTTCAATAGTTGTAGGATAATGACAACTTTGATATGCAGCTTGATAAGGCTCACGGGTGGGGAGCATTCAGCACAGTGCTGTGGGTGAGGATACTGCAAGTGTGAATTTTCATAATGGTGATGTGAGAACATTTGAAGAAGTGGTGCTAACCTCAGGGCTTTCTCTGTGCATCATATCTGGTGTTCTGCAAGAGCTTGCAACTGTATCAATGCCCTATACGGGAAATTGCATTTCTGGGGATCTGAGCTCTCTCCAGAGCATTTTGCTATGTGTGGAGAAGAAAAACCACCTATAGTTTTTTCCTCATAAGAGGAAGGTGTACGGCGGCATGTTCCAAGTTCCTAGTCGTCAGGGACACGGGGGCAATAACTGCAGCAGGAACGCTGATAGCTGGCGAGGGGAGGGAGCTCGCAGCCCTGTGGCCCCAGCTAGTATCCCCCAGCTGCAGATGATCTGCTGTCCTTGTCCTTTGTGCCATGTCTGTGTCTATAAAGATCTTGGATGAGGTGTCTCGTGTTGGCCACCCAGAATTCCAGCCTGGGAGAAGCAAGGCTAAAGGAGCTGCTGAGCTTCCAGCATCTCAGTGCTTGTATGGGACTAGGTTGGAGCAGCCCAGCGCGCTGTGGGCTCTGCGCTTCAGCAGTACTCTTCCCCTTGTCCGTCTGTAGACCGGAGTAGAGAGTCTCCAAGTGACTCATCGCTTTGGAAGAGGAGCTGGAGCAGGGGCTCTGGCTTTGGCAGCCACCCTGGTGGAGAGGATTAGTTGAGCCTGGTGGGACCGCTCGTTCTGGCTGCAAGCAGTTGTGTGTGACTTCTTTGGAGAGCAGCAGCTTTACGTAGCTGGTAAACACCAAGCACCTGGGCGCCAGATGTGCAGCTGCACATGTGGCACTGCTGATGCCAGGGCCAAAGGGGCCGTGGCTGCTTAATCTCAGGTGCTCTGGCACTGCGAGCTCTCCTACGTACCGTGGTGCTTAATTCAGTGTTTTCTCTTGCCTCTACACAGATTGTCTTCTCTTTGTGCTGGTTATTGAAGGAGAAAAGAAACATTTCTCACTTGGTGAAGTATATTATTTTGTAATAAGTCCTAATTCTACATCTGGTCTCAGTCTGTCACTTCCTAAAGAATGTTGATTTATTGACACTGTTCCATCCACTTTTGTTTTTATGTATATATTGCAGTGGGGCTGTACATTGCAAAGGCTTGGGGGCTCTGCTTGAACAGGACAGGGGAATTATTTCCCAATTTGCCTTGGAGTTGCATGGCACAAAGCAGGAGAGCCGGGGATGAGCTGGGATCGCGCGGTGCCCGAGCCCTGGGCTGCGTCTGCAGAGGCAGCACTCGTAGCCCTTTGCTGCAATAGTCGGGGTGCTGGGCTGGCTGCATGGGTTAGTAGATGTGGGTAACAAAGGAGGCCCCGGGCTGCGTTAGGAGAGCTGCTTTGTGCCGCAGAGCTCCTGGGCGTTGCGGGTGCCTCGGCTTTCTGCTGCCCAGCAGGTTGCAGGGGGCTCCGATGTTCTTTCCACTCCCCCTCGCACACGGATTGCTCTGGCGCTGCCCTGGGAGGGAGGGAGCTGGTTCTAATTAACCAAGGGGATGAGCTCACGTATTTGCAGCCGTGCCAAAGCAAACGGCAGAAATGGACCCTGTGCGGCTGCGTTCTGCAGCCCTGGCCGGGACGTGGCCTTGGTGCTGGCAGAGCTCCTGCCCTCGGGTGCAGGAACGAGCCCTGGGCTCGGTGGTGCTGCCGCGGTTGTGTTGGGAAGCTGCTCGCTCCCGGTGCCCTCTCTTGCAGGAGAGGCTATAGGCACCTACTGTGCTTGTCTGGAGAGAGGAATAAAATAATAATCTTATTCCTCTCTCTAAATACAAATTTACTTTATGGGAAGTGCTCCTGTGAATAAGGAGAGGGGCTGAGAAGGCCTTAACACAAACCATCAGAGCTTATTGGGCCAAGCCTTTTAATAGCAATGAAAGTGAGCTTTTATGGGTAATTGATTCTGTTTAACTTGTAATGATATATCTGTCTCTGGAGTATGCTTTCTATTCAAAGGCCTGAGGTTGCAAACTCCCTGATAAATACAACTTCACTGTTTTCTGCATCCCACAGAATCCTCCTATGCTGTTGCCTGGGGCCTGGGAAGATGCAGAAGGGGGTTGGAAGCAGCAAGTGCTTAAAGAAGAGCCCTTTATTTATGGCAGTCTTCTCTAGCGTGTTCTCAGGGCACAGCTGTTGGGTAGAAGGTTATCACAGTTTAGTCAAGTTCAGGCAAGAAAGGTTTTGTGCATCAGGTCAATCACTGAAAAGAGACCAAAATACCAGTATCAGCCTGTTGCATAGGAATTCAGGCTTCTCACTGACTCAGTTATAATTGAGGAAGACTTCAGCATCTAATCTGCTAGATGTTCACATCTTCACACACTCCTTCCCAGCACGGCTTTCCTCTAATTGCATTGCTGGAAACCAGCGGGTCTCAGTATTTTTAGTAAGAAGCTTTGCACAGGCTCTATCATTGTGGTTTATCATGTGTGTGTTTTGCTCTGAGTAAATTATAGCTTGAATTTGCTAGATAACTAGCATGGTTTTACTAACAGGAAATAGGAAACTGCAAGTTGTATTTTGTTTTGAAATAGCACCTAAGAGATATTTTTACAAGCTCAGGTGCATCAAACTCAGAGGAAAGCATTATGAGGCCATAGACAGAGCTCATTTAAGCTGCTTTGGACAAAGCAGAGGCCAGATTTTGCGGCATTTAATGGAATAAGAGCAGAGAGCAGTTTTTCCCCAGTTCCTAAGGACTGGCCAGATCTGCTTCAGCTGGCTCCTATTGATGTCTCTGCTCCTCCAAGTCAGGCAGCTGGTGCCATGGGTGCTTCAACAGGATTTCAAATGATATTTCAGTCCTTGTTTGTTCAGTTTTGCCACAAGTGGCCACTGGCAGCAAAAGTGAATCCCGGCCTTTGATCTGTGTGCTGATTTCTAGCTGGGCAGGAGAACGTGTCAAGCAAAGATGCTGGGATGATGGTGTTAGGAATGAGCACAGGGGATTTGTTCATTTGTTAGTCTTTGGTATAATATTGCGTGTTGGGGAAATAGAGCAATGCTGTGGTGGTCTGCATGTGTGACATAGGCTTTTGCTCTGTCATTCGATGTTACTGTCAGAGCTCTTTTACTTGTAAAGTTCATGTAAGACAAGTAAAACTCTCCATAGCTGGCCCTGCACGGTGATGAGAAGTGCTAGATTGTTTGCCCAAACACACCCAGAACGTGGCCATCCATTAAAGTGGAATGATGCTGAGCTTTGGAATCTCTCAGAATCCATAATCCGGCTCCGTCGGATTTCCCAGGGGTCTGAAACATGGAAGGTGGTGGTTCTGGGGCACAAGGCGCAAGCCCAGAACCAAGCCTTCGACAGTGGGGGTGTTTCCATCGTTGGCAATTCCATGGCATTTTTGTCCTGTTTAGTCTTTAACCTGCAAATCTGCTAAACCCATGAACAGATCCAAGATTTTTGTGAATGTCTGCATATTGAAGCTTTGCTTTTTTATGTTATTTCATAAAAGAGCTAGCACGCAGTTAGGAGGAGATAACTTAATTAGGAGCCATTTTTAGGTTGTACCTGCGAAACCACAAGCTCTTGGCTTCACACAGACCAGAAACTGCTTTAGTTCTGCTTTGGGCAGTGCCTCTGTGCTTGGCATCGCGGTCGCTCTTGGTGTCTCACATGTTTCATAAGGAGCAGCTCAAGGATCAGAAAGCCAGAGCAGGATCAGAAGCTGTGAGATGCTGTTCTAAGCAATAAACCTATCAGGAAAAAAATCCCTGCTATTTGAAGGGGTGATACGGGAAGAAATCTTTCTCAGGAGAGTTCTTTTCTCCCAGATTCTGTTATTCCAGGAAAATCTCTCATTTCCCTCTCCAGCCACACGTCTGCAGCTCTGTGCTCTCATTCCAGCCAGGTGAGACCAACAGGCTCTTTTGGGCAGCTCTTTAAAGCAGAAATGGCACGAGCAGGATGATGATTCTACCTAACCCATGGCTATGTTTTTTCCTCTATCTCTAGGACGATTGAGGGACAACTCTTTTGCAGAGTGACCTAGCACAAAAGGTACCACAGGAACTGACACCAGGTAGAAGGGATACGGACGCCTTG
>JAVCKT010021782.1:0-12451 GCA_032273925.1 Rhynchotus rufescens
AAAAATAGCACTTCCAAACAAAGTGTCTTGCAGAAAGTGTGACTCTGCTTTATGAAGGGACTTGGCACTCTGCTGTGTGCGTTTGCATGGTCTCACCAACCTCTGGTAACCACTGCCAACTCTGTCTACCAGTTGAGCCACAAACATGTCCCAAAGACAGGCCTTGAAAACATATTAGCTAGACCTAGAGCTAAACAGATAAGTTTGTAACCTCTCATGTCACAGTATATTCCTGTTTCTCTGTTCCTGAGAGTGTTAGAATCCACAATTCTTTTTCTAAACTGCAACAGATTAATTTATCAGAAGTTTCCTTATCTCATCATGTCCTAGGATGTAGGACATCCTTGTGTTCTGTGACTTTTCTCGCTTCCTCTTTAGAAGTAATTGTTATTCCCAGAGAAGACTCCTACTCTGTATGTCTAAACCTGTCTAAATCAAAGCTTTTAGTGGGGATAAGAGCTGGGAATTGCTATATATTTTCTCTCTAGGCACAGCATGATTTTTTGTTGTATATTAAAAACAGCAGCTGTTGTTGGAGGTGAGGATTCTGGAAATGAAAAGCATAATGTCCTAATTACCTATGGCAGAGGAAACATCTGTGTGGAAAAACTAATGAAATTAATTCCAGAGCTTAGCAACAGAATACATTAATTGACATTAATTAATGCTAAATTACAAAGCTCTACCAATGGAATCATACAAAATGTCCATGAGAATCAAATGCTAAAACAAAATCAGTGAGTTAATGTGAGCACAGCAAAACTTTCCTTAGGAAGAAGGAGGGCTCTGCACACCTGAAGAAACCTATTTTTCCTTCTTTCTGTGCCATAGCAAAGGGAGCTTTTCTTGGTGTGCACATCAGGAGTTGGGAGATTAGTTTAACTGATTCCAGTGTTCTGCCCTTTAGTAGTTATTACTAGTATGTTAGAATTGAAGCTATGGAGGAGTGCACTGCAAAAGATTAGTAAATCTCTATCAGTAGTACAGTCATTGCTATATAGGCTTCTGTGATCATAACAGAAATGGATATATTCCATATCCCTCTATTAATGCAGGACCAAATGGATTTCAGTCTCCTTTAACAAGTTAACCCCGGGTAGCTTGGCACAGTCTTTGAAATTTGTTGTGGAAGAGATTCCTTAATCTTCCTTGCCAGACAGTCCCAGCACGTTCCTGTCCTGCATCCCAGATCCCTCAAAGCTCTGTGCCTTGTGATTCAGTCTCGTGTGTTTAAAGCCACCCAGGATACCCACAGGATAGCTCAGGAGGCAGCACAGTTGGCTGTTTTAACCAATTGC
Organism: Rhynchotus rufescens; assembly: GCA_032273925.1. Lineage (NCBI taxonomy): Eukaryota > Metazoa > Chordata > Aves > Tinamiformes > Tinamidae > Rhynchotus > Rhynchotus rufescens. The sequence goes on from JAVCKT010021782.1 coordinate 1,299, forward strand.
TCTGCGGGTTGTTGTGCTTGGAGTCAGGATTGAGCCAGGTATTTCACCCAGGACTCCCGAGCCAGAATGAAAGAGGCTGAATGTGGAGTCAGGTGTGAGAGTATGTTATTCATGATACAGTATGCTGATTTTTATATGTTAAGTGGGAATTGGTTATGTTGCAGATGGACAGAAGTGGGTCTGTTCTTCATCTGTGAATAGGAAGGACCATGTGGTACCACATGGTGGTAGGGGCAGGAAAGATTCTGAGCCCCCATCCCTCTTCCTTCCTGATGCAGGTGGGAGAGACGCCTGAACCGCTTTGTAAAGCAACTTTTCCGAGTTCTTTGGATTGAGAAGGCTGAGAATTGTGTCTGTTCCCGCCCTCTCGTGGCTAATGTGGAAAAAAACATGTCCCTGGAAGGGAAATGCTCTTTGGTTATGCTGTCCGGGCTGTGTTAATTAATGTTTTGTGGTGAACTGTGAAAGCATAAAATGTTATAAACTGCAGTGACTAATAGTACTTAGCACTTTATATTCCAAGACTTCTGCAAATGCCAGGGTAAAATCACCCTCATCAAACTTTCCTGAAGGTTCGTTACTAGGTATGTCTTTCAAGCAGAAGTGAACAAACCTTAGAAACAAGCAGAGAAATGCCAAATGATAGATTTTAATTAAAACCAAGATTAAATATGAAATAGGAAAAAAGAAACCATATCTATTTCAGAGGAAAATTCTGTTTTTCTGATCAGATGGTAATGATATCAAACAAGTGTCTGTCTTCTCTTAACAAGGAGTAAGATTAGTAGTAGCTCTAAGATTAAATGCCATGTAGTGTTTCTGTCATATAAGTGCTAATGCTAAAATGCCAAAAATCCTTCTCCCTAAAAATGAGCTTTGTCCTCAAACAGAGTGTAACTTCATAATTGAGCTGGAAGAGTCTAAATTGAATACTGAGAACCCTGTATTCTGAGAAAAAATGACCACCCTAAAGAAATATTCTTTTTCAGGTGATAGGTTAATAGATGAGCATCCTCCAGTGCTTCAGAACACACTCTGAGGAAGCCTCATATGGTGATGGTGGATGAGATGACTCTAGGGCTGCATGTAGGCCGTTTGTCTTGAAACATGAGACATATTGAAGCTGTTAAGACCTGTAGTTTCATGTGACATTGAAAAGATTGCCCAGGTTTGGCAGAGTCCACTTGTATGCACCTTCTATTTGTGAGAGAAGTAGGTAAGACTCCCATACAGGAGATCTGTATCGCTCTCCAGATTTTCAGTGCTGTAGGAAGCCCAGAGGTCTGCCATGGAAGAGGTTTTCAGTGACCACAACTTGGGACAGGTGGTCTCTGAAGGTGTCCTTGCACTAGTGCATGCTCTAGACCTTGACCACATTCTGAAATAAGCTCAGGCATATGACCATGCAGACACTGCCTAGCCCTGCTGAGAAATCCCCACCATGAGTTTGACAGGGAAACTAGAGAGGCTTATTGCAGAGAATATCTGTCCTGCAGAACAGGCACAACTGCTCAGACCCATAACTTTTTTGTCAAACCTGTGCCCCAAGCATTGCTCGCCCAAGCTCTCCTGATGCAGAAGAGCAACATACAACTCTGGTGTCTGATTGAGAGTGGAGTGAAAGAAATAAGGAGAAGTTAAGCCAAATCAATAAGTAGGAAAGTTTGAGGAGGAGAGCAGTGGAGGTCAGATCTATCAGGTAGGTAAGAGAAAGTGTTGGGTTGGAAGGAAGGGTGTCATTTTCATGTGAGTCTGGGGAGCAGAAATGCTGCCTCAGCAAATAGGTATGTGGCAGTAGGAAGAATCTGGGCAGGATCTCATAAGTCTCTTGTTTTTGTCCTTTCCCTTTCAGATGCTCAATACATCACCTGCAGGATGCAGAACTGCAGTGAAGCCACCCGCAGCAAACCCTTTCCAGGCTACATTGACCATAATTCTCTGATTGTCCAGGATGATTATGTCTTTGTACAGGTGCAGACATCCTTTTCTCTTATTTATTTTGTTACTTTGTATTCTGTTTTCTTTCTTCCTTTCCTTTGAGATATATATATATATGTGTGTGTGTTTGTGTATAGGTGTATTAATCCCCAACTAATCAGGCAACAATGGATCCATAAATAATAAAGGCATTTAGTGGTATATTGTAGCTCATCTTAGTGTTAATAGAGGGTCCTTCTACTTCTGCCTCAAGTATCTCATCACTGGAGGGTGGCAGAGTTCCTGGCTGGAGCATTCACCATGTGTACTGGAATTATCTCTTGCAGTCTTATCTGCCTTTTAGGAGTAGTGGCTCTTGCCCCTCAGCTTCAAGGGACATGTCAGGCATCTGCTGTCACAAGGGCAGTAGACTATGGCTTGAGCATGAAAGAGAAACAGAGAAGGGAGACAGGGAGGTTAGTCAGCAGAAGAACTGAAGGAGAATTAATCAGACTTTATTGTTATGCCTCACTTGTGATTACAGTATAAAGGCTGGAGATGAGATGTATTCAGCCAAGGTGAGCTCCAGGTAAGAGCCAGAGAATTAATCCAAACTACTGTGGGTTTAATGAGCCTGCTCCCCATGTCCATTTACTTAGAGCTTGGAGAAAAAATGGTAATAGAAGTGCACGGGGTATGGAGGTGAACTGGAAATCATGAGATTTCAACTGGTCTCCCAGACAGTTTATATTCTGCCATGCTTAGAGGTGGAGGGAAGAGAGAGGAATGAGTTGCTTGTTAATTACCCTTAGTTAATGAACTCAGTCATAAACATTAAACCAAATCATCCACAAGTAATTCTGGAACATACGTTACAGAATAGCCTTTTGTGCATGGTGTGTCTGAGGCATAAATAAAATGTTTATGAGGTAAGAAAAACGGGGGCATGCATCGTTGTTCAGGCAAACTGTCTGATTTCAGGTTAGCTATATGTCTGAGACAGAAGTGATACGGGAGCTGGGGTTATTCTCAGTATCTGAATTGATTCATTACTTTGTCACTGATGCCTTGGTTTTGTGCTTGTCAAGATTGTTTGTATTCGCTCTTCTAACTTGATTTCACTGTGCACTGTAAATAAGTCAATTAATTTGCCTTCCCTACATTCCATGCTGGGAACTCCTAGACCTTGCCCAACTTCTTAAAAAAAAAAAAAAATTAAAAAAAAAAAAAGATATATATATATCTATATATAAGAGAGTTAGTTAGACTAAGAAATAGTTCTTACTTTTACCTAATCTGTTATGAACTTTTCTAATGTATCCTGTGTTTTAAACTACTGCAGTGCATTTTTAAAGATTCACTACTAAAAAGAAGTCTTGATAAGACCATCTAGCAGGTAATTAAAGCAAAGTTCTGCATGGAGGATCCCTTGGAATATTTAATCTTCAGTATCTTTCATCCAAGGATTTCAAAGTACTTTGCAAACATTGATTATGCTTCAGCAGCCCTGGGAGCCAGATAACACTATCAGCCTCCCCTTCCTCCTCCTCCTCCACCCTTTTAATAGGGAGTAGAAAAGGAAACCACACATTGCTTTAAAACAGCATTTTCAAAGCATTGCTGATAGTATTAATACACTTAAATAGCCTGATTCACAGAACTACTAAATCACCACATCTTCTCCTGTGTTCAGGAGCTGTGAATACTTAACTGATCTGGAAGAACAGGCAAGTGGCTTGTGCAGGGCCACACAGGAACCAGAGCCAGACAGAAATAGAAATCAAGTGTCCTGTCTGGCAATCTGCTGATCTAACCAGTAACCTACACAGCAGCTCTGCAAAGAGCAGATTGTTTTGTGCTATTGCCATTAGTGGCACAGTAGTGACTGAAATTAAGCCACAACTTCAACTTCCCCAGGCTTTCACCTGAAATTCCAGCCTTTGTCTTTGCAGAAAATGGTTTTTTTCTTACTCTGTTTTTTTCTTTTTAAGCCATAGTCAGTTTGATCAATAGTTATTTATCATCTATCACAATGCTACAGTTTCAAGCCACAGCCACCAATACAGTGATATTTGCCTTGGCAGTTTTGCTTGATATTTTTCATGCTAATAAAAAAAGACTGTAAAAAAATCCTGAATGATAACTTACCTTCTTCTCTCATAGCTGACATCAGGAGGAAGACCACATTATTACGTTTCTTATAGGAGGAATGCATTTGCACAGATGAAGCTGCCAAAGTATTCCTTGCCTAAGGTAGGCTACTGTTGCTGGAATGCCTATATGTACCTAGAGCTATTTTGATTGTTCAGAAATTATTGGATCCTATTAATAATCACAGGGTGAATTACGATGAATGAAAATGTCGTTCCTCTTTAGGAGAACATTAGTAAGCAGAGAAGAACTCGAAACAAAGTGAGCACTTTAGCTAGTCAAGGGCATCAGCATGAAATGTAGACTGATGCTGTGGTCCCTGTCAATTCCCATTTCATTATGATTAGCTAGCAGTGTTTTGAGGGGGATTTCTTTGGTCTTAAAATTCCATTTTCCTGTTCCTATCTTGTGTGGGTCACTTTTTGTGCTTTGCCTCATTAGTATATTTTAATGAGGGGAAAGCAAAGAGATTCTTTGTGTGTCTGCTCCATATCTTCCCTAATTAAGAGCAGTGGTAAATTGGCATTGGAGCTTGAAATGATATTGCTGCTTTCTGGAGATGGATTTTTTTTTTTTTTTTTAAGAGACCTATCTAAAATGTGTCAGGAGAGGAAAAAGTGATCCGTTTTGAAGAAATCACAGTTTTGCAGCTGGACTTCTAATGGCTTCTTAGACAAAGACAGAAGATGCTTTTTTGAGGGTATTTTTATTTCTTGATAGCATGGCTTTAAAGAAACTTAAGCTCAAAGGTGGCAAATGATCCTGTGATTTGTATGCCTGATCTAACCTCTGAAGGTAAATGGCAATCCACGATTAACTTCTGAAAATGCCAAAAGAAAACATGTGCAAGGCAGCCCATACTTGGAAATTGAAATAATACCAGGTTTTATAGATGTAAATATTCAAGGGAGTAATTTGTCTATTATCGTAGCTGACTTTCTTTGACTCCTCACCACGTTTAGAGTGGATTGACTCAAAGTGGTCTTCATCATACCCAAATTGCAGCTCAGACCCGTGCCCTCAATGCCGTACCTTACCTGCTCTGCCTTTGCTTTGCTTCGGCTTACATCAACTGAAAACCCAAGCTCACAGGATTTTGTGACCTCTGCCAGAAACCACACAACACAGAAGACACGCAAGACCTATCCTGCGTAAGGAAACTTCAGTAAACTTTCCGGCAGAGATCAACACCCATTTTTCCTAGAAGATAACATATTTGGGGAATAAATTCTCAATGTACCTATTTCCAAACTCTTAGGTAAACCTTGTACTTTGTATTAAACTTTGTTCCAAAATCTTCAGTCATGTTTAAAAGTATTACTTTGAAGCATAGTGTAAAACTTCCTGTGCAAACAGGAAAGAATTACTCTGACAATATAAATCAAATTTAAACAGGTATTTTTTTGAAATAGCCCTTAGCAAAGGAACTGCATTTTTTAACAATTGTGGCAATGTCCAGAGTTGTCATTTACAGCTGATTCAGACCATCTGTAAAGAGACTGCTTGCTTCCAGACAGTTGCCTTTTTTGCCCCCCTGCTCTCTCCCTCCTTCCTTCTTCAACTGTCCACCCTGAGATCTCTGGAGAGAGAGAGAGAGAGACAGGGAGAATGTGCTACTATGAAATTTCAATTTGTTTGCTATGAATGGGGAACAATATATTTGTGTTATTAGACCCAAAGAGGCAGATATTTAAGGAGATAAGATGCTTTGTCACAATCTCAGAATATCTTCAAAGGTTGAAGAGCTACATTTGGCCTGGAAGAAGCTACAGGGAAACTGTGGCTGTCTGGGAGGCTGCTATCAAAGCAAGATAGCTGCTTTTATTAAAAATGCACAAAGCACTGTGCTATTCAAAGGAATCGAAACAAGCAGCTCCTTTTATGCCTAAATTCTCTTTTATCTTCTTCCACTAAGAAAGTAGGACCAAATATGGTAACTGAGCAACTTCTGGAATTGAAGACTGAAATATCAAGCTCTCTTGGTTGTCACTCTGGCACTGGAGTGGTGCGACAGTGGGGCAGCTTGGCAGCTGATATTGCTTCTCAGGCAGGAACGGTCTATAGCAAATCCACACTGAAAATATTCTTGTTGCCGGCACTAATTGTTAGCCTGATGGATAGTTTGTGTAAAAAGCCTGAGTGCACTTGGAATTGTCTCGCATGTATGAATACATCTGTAAATTTGTGTACAGATTGTGTTAACCCTGGAGATGGTCTTTATTCAGACCTGTTAAATCCTGCAAGAGGTTGCTATTGCTCATTCTGTACTACAGCACCACAATGTGGACACTGCTATAGACTTTATAATGTGATTTATTGTAATAAGTCATGAGAATAATATGCACTTTAAACATGCACACAGGGTTCTCAAAGTTGCTTCATTTTAGACAAATGCACAGAGCAGATATCTGTTAATACAGAAGCAAGACAAGCAATGTCTCTTTTAAAGAAAGGCATGTCCTTAAAGCAGTCATGTGTTGAACGGGGTAGTTATTTGTGGTACTTCCATTTTATATCTTAAAATGTGCACCCTGATGGAAGAAGGAATAGTCACAACCACTCAAAAAAGAGAAAAATTCCTGAAATCCACATCTTAAGAACAGCTGACAGTCCCAGTAATGGACTGGATAAACCAAGCATTACACAACCCTGCAATTTTAACTTGCCAAGAAGAAAAGTTTTCTGACCAAATGTAAAAAAGGGCACTTGAAGCATATTTAGTGATTCCAAAAGCCTTGCCCTTTAGATATTTGAGCAGACATTTGATCAAACTCATGCACAATATTGTGATCTTTTGTCTTTGGAAAGACAAGAAGGACAGATGGCAGACCTGAATACTAATGTACTTCCAGCATGTACTGAGGCAGAGGGAGGGAATGCTTAGCCTCTCTGTAGAGAGATGCATGAAGAGCCCCTAAAGATGGCAATGAGAAAGTTGCCTGTATGAGAAAGTTGCCTTGCTCTGCTTTCCTTTTCTCTTCCCTTATGTATGTCAGTGAAATGAATTTCTATTGGAGCAGAGAAGAATTCAGGGAAGCTATTACTCTGTATCAGGATAAATGCCATTTTTCTTCCTTTTTTGAATACTCCTCCCTCAAAGCCTTTGTTTCACTTGAAAACAAACAAAAAAGATTGTTCTGCTAGGATGACTGATTTGCATATTACTTTCAGGGGAATGGTATTCCTTGTGACAAATCTGATGCTCTCAATATGTCAGGATAATGTGATATGTTGGGAACGATACAGAAAACCTCATAAAATGAGTGTAAACTATCTGCTGTGGAGAAGAAGCCCAAATATATTTTGCTGGATATGCAATAAGCTTTTACCAGAAATCTGCAATGGATTACCATAAAAGACCTTTTGCCAATGCAATTTTTCATGTACTTGGCAAAAAAGTTTGAAACTTCAGTCTTTTCTCTTTCCCACTGGACTATAGAGGTGATTTATTCCAACTTCACCTTTGGCAGAGCAAGGCAGAAAAGTGGACTCTGGAAAAGGAGAGAAGGTCTTTATCAGTGCTCCAGAGGTTGTTTGGAAGTGAAGAGCAGCACTCTGGAGCTACACACCAATCTCAGCCTTGGCAGCACACTTTGGAGACCTGGATGTTAAATGGAATGACTTTCTGCCCAAAAGTCATTGATAGTGGCCTTGCATGCACTTCACTTGGCTATATTGGGTTAGATTTTCACTACTGTAGGAATACAAATTTCACTTGTTGACTTAACTCTTTCCTGTGACCTCAACTCTGTTATGAAGAACTCCTCAGCTCTCCTCCATCTTTGAGCTTCAGCACTTCTTTAAGGTTCACACTTTAATGTAAAAATCTTACATGTACTTGCATCAGGACTGAGAAATGGCAAAGATTTTATAGCAAATGATTCTGCACAACTACTGGCTCAGGTCTAGAAATGAGAGCCAATAACTTAGAGATATCTGTCCCATACCATTCTTCTCTCCTAGCACATGAGCCACCAAACACTATGTCTTATCCACAATGGAAATTTTAGTAGAGAAAAATGTACTGCTGTATAATGCTGTATTGCCAATATAAATGTTCAGATAACACCTCATTGGTTAATTACTACTTTGAAAATTGGCAGAAGAGAGTGTGAATGTAATTTTCTGTTTTTTTCCTGTGTATTGTGAACAGTTTCTGATCAAACTTCAGCCTACATATATATATATGTATATATATATATCTTGCTCCTCCACAGTTATCATGGTGTCCTTCAAAATGACAGAGCAGAACTCCCTCTAGTAACATTCTTATTTTCTTTCCTCAGGACATGCATGTTATCAGCACGGATGAGAATCAGGTGTTTGCAGCTGTTCAAGAGTGGAACCAGAATGATACCTACAATCTGTACATCTCCGACACCCGAGGGGTCTACTTCACCCTGGCCTTAGAAAATGTCAAGAGTAGTCAAGGGCTGGAGGGGAATGTGATGATTGACCTCTATGAGGTATGTCATAACTCTAAATGTCTCTCGTTCCTAACTCAAGAGTTCATGTGACATGAATATTATCACCTTCTTGCACATCACTCTCATAGTATTCATGTGAATAACAGAGACTTATGACTCTAGCAGCTAAGTATAGTTTTACTCTCCTTTTATTTAAGGATCTCAATGGAATCAGCTGAATTCTAGACTCAGAATATGCACAGATAGAACCAGCCTGATAGTACAAACAAATTCACTAGTTACTGTTATATAGGTCTCAGGTGAAGAAGGGTTGTTGTCTGTGTAGGAAGATGCGTAGTGGAAGATGTAATGGAATAGTTCATTGAGTTCCTAAGTGGAACCCTGAATTTCTCAGCCAGAATCCTGCTGCTCCAAGTGCCCTACACCTCCATCTGTGGCTCTTTTAACACTCTCTCATTTTTACTGTATTTCTGAAAGCATAAGCTCTTGATTTAGAAGGATGAAGAGACAGCAGTTTTCAGCCACCTTTGTCATGCTGCATACCTTGGACTATTTGGGGAATTTAAGTGATTTTAGATAGGCCTTCTTGAGTGATCACATAAGCAGGGAAACTTGGAACCCTCCTGTCTCATCTTGATGTTCCCTTTACCCTGAGCCTTTTCCTGATAAGTACAGTCTGCCAAAAGTTCCCTGAAGAAGGCTAACTTGCACTGATTTCTATGATTACTGAACATAAGAAGAGGATTTTTAATATGCCCTTATACTTGTCTTCCTCTACTGTCTGTTTCTGGAGACAGAACTTTGACTAGTAGAAATTTGGTCCTCAGTTGCTGTTAGAAGGGTCAACTTTTTTTCAGATATCTTCCTAACTGACCGTTTAGAACAAAAGCCATGAACCAGCTTTGAGCAGCTTTGAAAAAGAGGATGCTTCCTTTATTTCTCCTTCACTAGCTGGATATTAGCTCACCTAGCCAGTTTGCCTTCAGGTTTCAGGAAACTGCCTTGAAATATCCATACAGAAAGCTGAAATGTTGTGCATAATTGCATTTGAATTGCAGGAAGACACGCACTTGCATTTCCTGGTCCTTTGGAAGTTTTTACTGTTAACCTCTCTGCAGTGCTGGCAGCCCGTGGAAAGTCTGTTGCCTGTTATTACTGTCAGCTTGAGAAGTGGTTTCGCTGCATTATGTAAAGGTGTCCTACATTCCAGGGGGAAAGGAAAGTCTTTGTTTTGTTAGGCTGACAATACACAGTAACCCAGGTTGAGATTGATGAGATGAGACTTGTAGAGTCATATCTGCTGATTATCTAGATAGAAAGAATATTGGCTGACACTGAACCTGGCACAAACCGTCTTTTAAATTTGATGTTCTAGCTGGAAGGGAACAGAAAGCCATCCAGTGTGATTGTCCCAGTAGGACTGTTGCAAATGATGAATGCTTGGGGGTAAATGGAGATGAAGAAGGGAGAAAAAGAAAATTCATAGATAAATTAAAAAGCAGTGGAGAGATTGAAAAATCAGTCCTTGTGTAGTGACAGCAGTTTATTTAGAAGAGAAAGATTATTTGAGAAGACAATGCCAGAAAAAGGCATATACATGTGTCTGTATGTATGTGCTTCTTGAGTAGAATAGGCAAGGTTGTTTGGTTGCATTATAGTGAATATGTTTGTGTAGACTCCTAAACCATTTTACATGAAAGATAAATCTGTTTGATGCTGCTCAAGAGGAAATTGCATTGGTTATGAAGAAATAATAGAAGTTCTGCCCTGGTGCCTCATCATGTTCTCCATTCTCTTCCCTACTAAGTCATCAGGAAGCTGTCACTGGGAGATTGTTATTCCAGGCTGTGGGCTATTCTGCTCCTGGACCTTGCAGAGGATGAGGAGACTCAGTCTCTATGGGACTCCTTCCAACCTCTTAGGATAGGGCATGAGAATAGCGCTTCTTCCGACCTCCTGCTAGTGCTAATGCATCTGTAACACACTGGAAGCAATATTCAGAGTGTCTGCTGTTGCAGACATTGACCATTCTCAAGAGCAAGGCAAGAGCAGGAGTTGCTGACCAGTAGTTCTGAGTCCTCTGTTTCAGACACCTGTCCAATATCAAGATTTGCCTCTGCAGTTGGCCTGGTTTGCAGCAAGACAGAGCTGCCTATGGGAACCAATAGCAATGTCCAAAATAGTAACCGTGAGCCTCATTAGTGTGGAGAGAAACTTGAATAAACTGGGTTTTGTTTGTTTGTTTGTTTTTAAATTTGACCAGTGGTTGAAGAGGGAATGGGAATCTTTAAGAAAGAGCTACTGTAAGGAGAGAGATGTCTGTAGCTATGAAGTATGCCTTACATGTCTGGGACTTGCTTGTTTTTCCCTGTATGTATTTCTGATGGGAAGTGTGTTGAAGTATGAGGCTGGCGATGGGAAGTGAAGAAAGAATTTCAACGTGCGTGTTTGAGTGTCTTGTATGGATCTTTCACCACATCTGCGGACGATGTGTCCTGTGCACAATGCCTGTGTGTTTAGATTGCCTAGGAAGCCTCTGGAGAGACCTCTGAAGTGCTTGTCACACTGACCACTTGTGGATGCAGTGCCTTCTCTGTCATGGTTGTGTGAACAGCTGGGATTGTGTCATGGATGTGACTGTGCAATAGGTGTATCACT
>JAVCKT010021783.1:0-36046 GCA_032273925.1 Rhynchotus rufescens
AGGGATAAAAACAGGGGAATTATCTACTAGGCTTTGGTGGACATTTTGCACACTGTCATTCAGAGAATTAGGTGAGTTACACAGTAGAGAAGATAGTATCAGCTCAACTGATTTATGAAACGACACAGCAAGAGGAAATCAGCCAAATGCCCTGCCAAGCAGCTATCAAAAAATAACTAAACCAAAGCCAGTTGTCCCAGAAACCCGGGAGAGGATTAGTGCACAACGCTGCACCCACTAATAGCTGCCGGCATCCTCGTTCGGCCTTTGCAACTTGCACCCAGCCTGCTGCTGTACCCAGAGAGCTCCTAACCCATGCATGGTGGGGCCTGGACAGCAGCAATTACGGCTTATCTCATCCATCCCTTCCAGCTGATTTACCCCCAGCTAATCAGCGTGGAGCAGCTGGAGCAGAAAGCCCGTTGCTGCAGAGCTGAGAGCTGTCATTAGCCTTTTCATTTTCTCGTGTTCTCTTTATGACGGTATTTAGGGATGTCCCTTCTCTGGGATGACTGCCGTTGTCTCCAGTAGCACTGCTACAGGAGACAGCATCACTGAGCAGGTCCTGTCTGCTCTCATTTACACAGGGACCCAATGACACCAACCTACTAGTTGGTTCTTGAACGAATTGGGGATGCAAAAAAATGGAAGGAGAAACAAATTCATCACCAGATTTTGATCCTCATGCTGCATGTTTTCTAGGTTATACGTAGGGTACCTCTCCAGCAGGAGCACCAGGAAGACATCAGCACACCAAGAACCACATCGGGTACCAAAATCAGCCCAGCACACAGCTCAATACCGACCAAACTGACCCACGCCGCAGGGCAAACACTAATGCTGTGCCCAGCGTGTGCTCCACCCTACCAAGACCTCATCCAAAGCTGGCTTAAATGTGTCTGCAGCGGACTTTGTCCACCTCCTGCAACTTTATACCTTGTAAAAGCACAGAGTTTGCTAGAACTATGGCTCTGTGAGCAAGCGTGGCTGCCAGTACACGTTCTGCAGCAGCTCCCAGACATGCCTGGGCATTACAACTTGGATTTAGTCAGACGAGGAACACGGGGTGGGACGGAGAGCAGCTAAGCACTACTTCTATGGAGAACAGCAAGGAAGATGTAATGAGTGCCAGTCTGAGAAACTAGCTAGACAGGACAGCCAGAGCAGAGCTTGTCCCCAGACGTGACGAAAAGGCAGCGCTTGGGCCCGGGCTTCTGGTTGTGCCAGTGCTTCATTCCCACAAGAAAGCAGGAGCTGTGGAAAAGCCCCGTACAGACGGATCGCTAGACGTATATTTGAAATCAAAGCTGCTCTCTAAATATTCCCATTTTGGCCTCTACGCAAATGCGGCAAGCCAGAAATAGAAGAAACACTGCACAAGGTGATGCATGGCGAGCTTCGCCCTTCCTCCCTACCAAGAGCCCAACTTTCCTGGGATAAATCCTCAATGGGCACCACGTAGGGCCTCCCAGCGATGGCCTATAGGTGAAAACAAGTGTCCCACAGACAACACTGGTGGGGAGGCTGGTTTGGAGGTGAAGGCAGAAGCATGGGCAGCAAACTGGAGAGGAGGAGGAGGATGTGAGCTAAGCTCAGAGGAGCCCTTGCTCGGGCTGTCTGCAGCAGAGCTCAACCAGCTCCCAACTTCTACGACAGATTACAGAGAGGAAAATTACAACGTCCAGCTTCCTAAAAAACACATGCTTTGTTTTTTGGGCTGTTTCCCCCGCTCTTCTTTAGCTTTTCCTTTCGGCCCTCGGGCATCACTCTGCCCAAGCAGGCAGGATGGCGGCAGCGCCGATGGCCGCGGAGCTGCGGGCGCGCGGCGGGAATGCCAAACGCCATCCCCACGGAGCCGTCCGCCCCCTCGAGCCCTGCCTGCCCGGGAGAGGCTGCTCCTCCTCAGCTCACAACTAGATGAGACGTTTCATTAATAAACCCCAGCTTCTGCTAACACTTCTGATTACGATCTCTCTGTTTGGGTCTGCGCTCGGATTACATGTTCGTCTCAATTATATATTCTCTTCTCTTTAAATCCTCACTTATCTCCCCCCGGCCGTGTAAATCACCACATGGGCTTGATCTCTTTTTTCTTTTTTTTTTTTTCCCTTTACCTTTTTTTTCCTGCTTCACAACCCTGAGAGCGGCCTGGCCACAAACAGCCATGGGCAGGCAACAAAACCCACACCGGGCCGGGGCAAAACAGCTCTGCAGCCTCCCGTGAAGGGACCCCCATGCCCAACCCGAGGTATTATTCACGCTTCACCCTGGTGACAACCTCAGGAAAACGATTTTCTTTCTTTTCCATGAGGAAAATCCCCCCGCCGGGGCCTTTGGTCCATAGGCCGGGAGCAGGCCGGCTCCCTCATCACCCCACTGCGCCCCTGGGAGATCAAGGCAATAGCTTGAAAATAGGATAATTATATGAGGGGGTAATTATATTGGGGAAGCATTTAGTCATTTTTAGTTGTTTGGTGGTAGCTTGGCTCCCCTCACCCTGGCCTGGCCACCTCCGAGGTCCCCACAGCTGGGGACAGATATCGGTGGATCCATCTCCTCTCCCGCAGCCGCTGGCAGGAGCACGAAGGGGACAAAGCGGCCTGGGAAGGAGGCTGGGATTCGAGTGACCGATCCCAGCAGGACCGGGATGCAGCGGGGTGGGAATCACAAGGGCTCTGGCCGCCCCTTGGCCCTCAGTTTCCCTCAAGGACCCGCCACAGCGGCGGCTTCATGGCGGTCACCCCGGCCGCACCTTTAAGAGGTGCAGAGGGGAGCGCGAGGACAGAGCCGGCCCCGGCTTTCCAAAGGGACATTAATTTGCCAGGGTCACATGTTTCGCAGCTGCGGCCTGGCAGTGATTTATACGGCGCTGAAGTTCATCAGAGGGAAAAGTACTTTCCAGGCGCGCCGCCTCCGTCCCCCCTCGCTCCCCTTCCCCGCGGCTCTTCCTCGGCTGCCAGGGCTGCAAACGCCCGGGGCTCATCCATCACCCCCGGCGGGTCACCCCCTCGCCGGGCCCGGCCACCAAAACCCACACAAAACTTCCTTTTGCCTCCTCGCCCCACCGAGGGGAGAGACATTAATAAGGAGCAGCGCCAAGGTGGCGACTTTGAGGGTCCGGGGGGCCCTTCTCATCCGCCTCCTCCTCCATCTCCTCCTCTTCCTCCTTCACCTTCTCCTCCTCCTCCATCTCCTCCCCGCAGCCAAAATAAACGGCGGCCGGCGCGCGGGCCTCCCCTCCGGCGGCCGCCTCCACCCCACCCCCTGCGCGCCGTCCTCCTGGGAGGTTCAAAAGTTCAAGATTTTCACATTTCCCTAACGTTATTTCAGGAAATTGCTGGAGAAAGGGAAGACGGCGCTGCCGAAAAGGCAAGGGCGCGTGCGGGCGGAGCGGGGGACGCAGCGCGGAGCAGGCCACCGATTTTAGGCTGTTTCTTGCCCCAAAGAAACTGCAAAGCAAGGTCTGGAAACCTTCAAACGACCAAAAAAATCGTGGACACTTGGGCACTAAACCAGAGAGGCCACCAAGCCATTCCCAGCCCTGGGAATGCTCTCTGCAATACTCTCCAAGGCACCAGCTACATTGAAAAATGGGTTCCCAGCAGAGTCCCTCACCAGAGCGTTGGGCCATGTCTTCACGCAGACACCACCTTGGCTTGGCCATCACGCAGAGCCACCACACAAGGAGCACCGGCCCAAATCAGTGTCTGCAGCCACATACGCAACTGCAGCTTGGGCCCAGATGTGCAAAACGTGGCTTTCCCAAAGCGTACGCAGGGCTCCACGCAAAGCCTCTCGCTGGCTTTGATGTATTTGGGGCTTTTCTCACCTTCCTCCCCACCTCCAAACACTCAGAACTTCAGGTCTGGGTTTTTTGGCTTTGCACAAACCTCAAAACTGGTTCAAAAGCAGCTGAGCTGCACCTGGTTTTTCACCCAAAACAGGTTAAGCTGCAGGCTTTGCTGGCGGTTCACGGGAAAGGTTCATAAAACTACTGAAACTCTAGGCAAACCTGAATTTGGGGTTGTAGTGAAATATGAAACTTGACGGCTTTCATGTGGTTTGGGGTTTCTATTGCAAAACATTTTGTACAGCAGCCTTCAGACGGAGCACGACAATCTAGCACGACGACAGAGCGTCTATAGGAGCGAGGAATTCAGATACACCCCAGCAGCCTTCAGCTGGCAAATGATTAACTTTTATTTGAAGCCCTCTCATTAGCGTGGAGCCTGGCTCGGTGCCACGGGCTGCAATGGGACGTGGGGCAGTGCTGGCAAAGGCCCAAGCGGGAGGAATGCACCGCACTATCAGCCCCGTGGGGCGCCAGGAGAGCTGCGTTCGTGCCCCGTGGCAAGAGCACGGCTCGTCACAGAGGTACTCGGGGTCTGTCTGCACCTGTAGCACAGACATGCCTTAACATGCACAGGGACATGCCTCATGCCTCTTGCTTCCAGGTGCATGTGGGAACGGGTGGAATTGCACTTATCACAACTCCAAGGCCTCTGTCATTCACAATAATGGGTCGGTTTCTGTTTTTCGCCCTTGCAACAAACTGAAAAGCCTGAAAAACAATAAACTTCTTTTTTTCTTTTTTTTCCACAGCAACTTTGCAGCATCTTTTGGTCCTGTAAAAGGGATGTCACCGAAAAACAGCAGAACAAAATGCACAGCTGCAGCCTCCAGTCCTAGAGTCCACCCCTGGTGCTTCTCCACTATCCCGTTCTCTAACCAAAACAGGACTCTCTATTCAACCCTAGCCCCCGCTAGCTCTCCCCACCATCCCATACCCTAAGCCAAAATGGAACAGCCCAGGAAAGCTGTTACCCTTATGCATGCCAGCCAGGCCTCCTATGCATGCTTTTCCCTTCGGAAGGCAACCTCTGCTAACGATGACAGCAAAGAGAGGCTGGCAAACCTCAAAGCCAATGAATTGTTTTATTCCTTCCAAGCATGAACTGCTGCGTTTGGAGGGTTTGTTTGTTTGCTTGTTTGTTTGCTTTAAGAGCAGCTCCTTTGAAGTACATTGTCACATTCTTGCTTCGGCAGCCCAGGAGCTGTTCTACTCAGAAGGCTGTTCTTAATAAAGCAAATATAGCACTAGCTGGTGACCTCGAAGCATTTGGGGCTGCCTGGTGCACAGGGGACAGTATTTGGGGTACAGGCCAGCAGACCAGTTCCCCATTGCTCATCTCTTTAGGAAAGATTGTTTCCTACCAAATCTCCCAAGGAGAGATGATGAAGCGGGGAAAGTATAAAGCTAACAATGGATTTTCATTCCAATCTTGGAATTAGGAGATGGTCTGGAGAATTTGGACCCAGAAACACCAAGTTCTTGGGACATTTGGAGTTAGGGCTCATAATCCAGGTCCATTTTGAAGAGCACTCTGGATACACCATTCACTAGCAGTTTAAAGAGATGGTGTAAAAGCTGAGAGCTCAGTAAGACTCCCACCTACACTGTGAGATTAATTGGTGGGGGAGGATGAAGGAATAGCCCGCTCACATTATCTCCACTATTTTCAACTGGAAAATGTCAGTAATGCATGTGTGCCCATGCCGCTGTCCAGGGCTCAGATCTCCATCTACAGCCGAGAGGTTCTGTGTGTCTGCACACACATCTGCAAATTCTGCAGGCATGATAAAGAAACCCCCTTGCAAATTAGCAACATAAGCACCGCAGATTATCGATTTCCTTCAAGGAATGTGATTTTCCCTGATGAGCCCTTCCCATGTATCAATCACCCTCATCCTCCATTAACCCCTTGCACTTGCTCTCCAAGCGCTGCCTTCTCGCCGGGTCCTTATGGTTACTTTGCATGACAGAAAGGAGCTGACACTGCTAAAAGAGGCTTCTGACGGTGGCACCTGAGTCCTGCACACGTGCAGAGATGGCAAACCAGGTGGGCAAACATCAGCAGCAGTGGAAAAACTGCCTGCATCCCCCCCAAGATGTGACATAAACGGGTACTCCTGTGCTCCCATGACCTGCTGGCTTCATCCAGCCAGCTGCAAAGAGCAAAGACGGATCAATAGCTGCGTTTTCACACCCGCACTTCAGGCTCTGGCAGAGCTGTGAAGGTGCAATGCAAGGGAGCCGCTGCTGACAGCAGAGCTGCTCCACGGAGCTCCCGGCACCGGGCATCGTCTCAGAACGAAGCCTCATCTGAAACGAGAGCGCGGGACAACTCCACCAGATGCCCAGGGGTCCACGGGAATCCATGACATTTGCAGAACCGCTTAAGGAAGTCTGTGCTAATTATAGAAATGTGCTAATGTGCTGGGGAAGCCACCAGCCCTGAAGTGCCGTGCAAACACGCAACACCTTCCCATGCTGCTGCCCTCATCCAGGACCACATGCCCAAACCCCCTGCTCCAGCAGCGCATCCCTGTCCTCACACTATCCCCAACCTCATCATCCCACCTCCTGCTCTTAGCTCCCCGGGCCTCTTTTCCCCATCCTGCTTATGCATTTTAAAGCCATCGTTGCCAGTCTGCTTGTTTTACAGAAAACCTGTGAAACGCTCCAGACAGGTTTATAGCTGCACTGGAAACTGTGTGAAATCGGGTGGCTTTTCATGCAGAACCAGGTGAAGGCCACTAGCTTCACACTTCATTTGTGTTTGCTCTTCTTGGCACCCCTGGGGATGTTGGAAAGCTCGGCAGCGAGGCGGCAAAGGCTGCAAGGAAAAGAGCTGCATGGCTTCCATGCGCCCAGGCTTGCAGGGACACGGGAAATGTTGGATCTCTGCCTCTCCTCCGCTTGGACTCTGGCTAAGAGCACAGCGTACAATGGGCCCAACAAAAGGAACGATTCTGCTGGGCACAAAATGCCTCCCCGCGCCGCCTCGCCAAAGCCAGCCTGGGCGAGCTGCATTATACAAAGCTGCTTATAAACTCGCTGCGGGGATGTGGCAATTTCCCACAAGGAGAAAGCTGTGAAGAATGTGGTTTTTGTAACCTATAACTGGGTGAAAAGAACCCCAATCGCTAGAAACTGAGAGGGGAGAAGCTCAGAGAATCAGCAGTTGGATGTACGTCGCTATCTGAGCATGGTCCACGCAAGGAAGGGATTAAACTCATTCATATCCGAACAATAAATAATAATAATAATAATAATAATATCCATTTTGCAGTGCAATCCTTTCAATATGGCCTGATTAATATATTCCTAATGAGCTACAGTAAAGACTTCAAAGCCATCTAATTAGAAGCCTGCTTCCTTTCCCGAACCGCCCGAGTCATTTCGGAGAAGGAAACTTGGCCTCCAAAGCTACTTCAGAGCCGTGGAAACGTTACCCTGTGTCCTGAATGTTAATCAAACACTCAGCTCCCCCAGGGCCTCGATTTGCAATCAATATTCCCTATTATTCCCAGAGCCGCCTCCCTGTTATTCCCAGAGCTGTTATTCCCCGAGCTGGCGCTAAACGAGCTCGTGGCGTCAGCAGAGCCTAGCAGAGCCGCGACCTGCAAGGCCAGGCGCAATGCATGGGCTGCTGGTAGGGGACAAACCTGCTGCCAAGGGGACAAACCAAACACGATCCATGTTTCTCCCGGCTCCGAAAGGGAGCCGACGTTCGGAGGAGCTGCTGGAGCGCTCCAAGCAGAGCCACATCCCGCCACATCGGAAGCTCGTGGCTGTTTCGGGCCACATGGTCCTCGCCGACGGCCACACGCGCTCTTCCCTCTGCCCGGCGTTCCCAGACAACACTAACTTCGTTATTGATTGCTGCTCATTAGTCATTTTTATAACCTGCCTCGCGCTTGTCCTGAAGGCCGTGACTAATTTCACTTCCACAGGCTCCAAGGGGCCGGAGCCTTTTGCTCCGGGAGGATGCGCTTGCTGGGCGCCCTCGATCCGCCCGCGGCTCCGGGGCTTTTAGCCCGGTGCCCAGCGCGCTCCGGCTGCTGAGCGGATAACGGGGAACAGCCCTGACTGCTGCAAAGCAGCAGGAACTCGAAAACCGATCGATGCCGCTCGACCGGGGCTGCTCTGGGTTTTGCATCACGTTTCCCAACCCTCAGCTGCTCTCGTAGAAGAGAAGATACCTCTGGTAGCTGAGATGAGGGTGAATAAAGCTCGTTATTGGCGAAAGATAGGAAAAATGTGGCCCATCTGACCACTGCTCTCTGGCCAAATAATCCGCTTCCCTCCCTGCTCTGGAAGGAGCGATCGGTGCAATCAGGTCAGCCCTTGCTGGCCACCACTTTTGCTGTTTGTCCAGCATCTAACACCCAACACGCGCCGGTCCTGCCCACGGCCGAGACTCCACCACACCAGCATGTGCAAACATCAGACATCAAGTTCAGAGAGCATCTCTTTGGGGAAACGACTTCATTTAGGCTCTGCATTCCTCAGAGCCTTTCCATAGGCTCCAGAGCCCTTCCCACATCTGTAGAGATGGGTTCAGGGCTCCCAATTCCTTGGGCCCTCCCAAGAGGCGGCAGTTGCCCATGAGCCCTGTGTGCTCCAGGTGGCAACAGGCCATGGATCCTCATCCAAGGCAACCTGCTGGCTTGACCCTCCCTGCCGAGCACCATCCCCTGCCTTTCTTCAGGATCAGCCAAAGCACCTGAGCAACCAAAGCCAAGGAAACACCAAAAAGTGCAACCCCAAGTGCAGCGCTGGCCACCCAGGCAGCACTGAGGACCATGTTCCTGCAGGACAAGGCAGCAGGAGCCTCGGGGTCTGGACACCCAAGCCTGAGCTCTGGATCAGGATCTTGGCATGTCCCGAGTGCAGAGAACTGCTGGGACTTGGCCCTGGACGCGGCTCCGCTCCTCTTCCCAGGAGTCCAGCAAGCAGAGGGATCAATCCTAATCCCCAAGCAACCCTCAGAGATACCTACACAGAAATTAGAGTCTTTCCAAAAGGCTGCAAGAGTGAGAGTAAAGCAAACCTCACAGGAAGGCTGAGGGCTGCCCGGTGACACGGGAGGACACTTGTCACCCCCAGCACAGGCGGGACCAGCAAAGACCATTGACCAAGAGACCCCCTTGCAAGCGCCTGTGTGTCCGCAGCACCGGGGCTCCCTGCAGCCGCTCCGCGCACCCGGACGACAGAGCCGGGATCAGACTCCCAGGGGGAAGGTCCACGGAGTTAAATGCAGCAGATGCTGTTTTCAAGGGGTGGGATACAGGGAGTACCAAACATGACATCTGCAATTACGGAAAGCCAGATAAAGAAAATCAAATCTCATGCTTCAGGGCATGGGCTGATGAGTATAAGGGTCAGGAAGGAATTTCTCTCCCCTTACACAGCAGTGCACAATTGGGTCAGTGCATTACCGGGTGGCGCAAGCCCGCCACTGCTTTTCTCTCTTCGTTTCAAATCTTGCCACCATCAGAGGGGGAGAACCGGCCCAAAGGGGCATGGCAGAGCCGGCGCCTCTCCCATCACCTTCCTCGCTAAAGATCAGCACTGTTGTTCCCAACGGGAATGTCACGGGAGGGCCCCTCCATGCTCCTGATCCCCCAGACCTGCATCTTCTGCTTCGATGCTGGTCCTCCTCCCGTGCTCTCTGCTCCTTATCTTGCACCTCTGCCTTAATTCCTTGTGCTGTAACTGTCTGAATTATGGTAGAAACTCCTCTGGGTAAGGACCTTTTCTTCCTCTCCATTTGCAAAGCACTGCGTACACCCCAGCACTGGTTAAATAATAAGCAGGAGCAATATCACTTGCAATGCTGGCTTAAAAAATAACAGCACCAAAAAAAAAAAAAAAAACAAGGTGGAAGATAAAGAAACAAAGCGAAGGCGGCTGACAACTTTGCTAACGAAGCTCGGAAAGCATTTGTGGTAACGGCGGTTGCTCTCGCGTTACAGCGTATCCAGCAGCCGCGCTCTTCCTCAAGCAACTTCTGCACGGCCAGACTCGCTGAGCCGAAAGGATCCGACCGCAGAGCGGAGGCTGGAGTTTCAGCTGAAAGCAGAGCAAGAAAGCGAGCGCAGGGATGCTCCGCAGCGCGCGTGGATCTGCACGGGACCTTTGCTGAGCCAGTCTTTGCCAAACCACACGCTTCGTAAGCCGGACAGACTGTTACTGGTCTGCCCAGGAACTATTCAGCTGCAAATTCGGTGTCACTACGGGCAGCACGTTTTTAAAAGCGCTCCGATTGCTGCTGTTCTACCTCCAGCGCAGGCAACAGCTTGGCTGCCAATACCACGAATCCACATTCTGCAAATCCTACCAGCCAGTGCCAACCAGCTTGTTTTATTAACCAGGTAAGGCCCACGATTAGTGCCATGTGAAGTATTAAATTAATTAATACTAAGCACTACCTGCCAGCACCAAAGCACCCGAGTGTCACCAGAGCTGAACTAGGGAAGACTTCAGCTCCACGGATGGCAAGGACAGACAGGAGCACAGCAGAGCATCCCACATGGCAGAGCATCCCAGGAGACAGACACTCGCTCCACAGCATGAATCCTCCCACCAGAATTTCCAGCCTGATCCAGGCTCCTTCCTTGCACCTCCCCACGGAGCAGATTTGGGCAGCATGTGCACAAAGGCACCCGCGAGTCACTTCTGTGCAGCCCGGCTCCAGGCTGCCAGGGGAAAGAAAGGTGGAATCAAAGGCAGGGAAATGTTGTGAATGGGGCCCGGCGTGTCCGGGCTTGATCCCGGCAATCCAGAAGGGGAGCCAAGAGGAGAAAAGCAGGCGCGGGCGGTTGGGATGGAGCAAGGGCAGTCTCTGCATTGCAAACGCATTACGGATAAGCGGGAGGAAACTCTTCAGGGCAACGTCTGCAGGAGCTTGTGGTGGCTTGCTGGGAGAAAAGAAAAACAAGAAAGAAAAGAAAGGAAAGACAGGAAAACAAGGGGTTCTCCCAAGAGCTCAGGCTGTGGTCAGGCCTGCAGGGGCTGCGTGCGGCGGTGGCGCTCAGCAGCACGAAGAGCGTTTGCTCCCCGCGGTGCCAGGCACCGAGCGGGCCCTGCGGAGCCTCCCTGCTGCCCACGGGCACGGAAGAGAAAGGACGGGAAAGGAAAGAGACCGGGAATGACGGTGCAGTGCAAAGGGACACGAGGTTGGAGCTTTGAGCTGGTTCCTATCCTCAAGGTCACGGGAGCATCCCAGCCTGATGCAAACCAGGAGCAACCTCGTGGAGCCGGGAACAAAGCGCTGGTTGTCGCTCGGTCACTGGGAGAGGATTTGCTTTTTCCCCCCGAAGGCTTTGGAGCACGGGGGGTTTGTTTCTTTTGTGGGTTTGTTTTCTCCTTGCTAACCAAAGATGTCAATGGAACCAAGACTATTCCCAGAAAAGGACTGGTGCGGATGAATTAATTTCATGTTTGGGGGGGAAAGGAGGGGGAACAACAATGGAAATTGTCAGAAGATCCCACGTCAAC
Organism: Rhynchotus rufescens; assembly: GCA_032273925.1. Classification (NCBI taxonomy): domain Eukaryota; kingdom Metazoa; phylum Chordata; class Aves; order Tinamiformes; family Tinamidae; genus Rhynchotus; species Rhynchotus rufescens. Next base: position 11,348 of record JAVCKT010021783.1, read on the forward strand.
ATTTTTTAAATAAACAAGTTCCGTATTGAAACAAATTGTCATTGCAAACTGGGCCTTTGCAGCGACATGAAACTCTTTGCAAGGGCTAAAATCAAAGTGAAATGTTCCCAGTGGGACTTTTGGGGCCTTCAGTGTGTGCACGAGCAGGATCAAGGCTCCGACGCTCCTGACATGGAGACGTTTTCCAGTTCTCCCTGCAAGGAGCAATCCTCCCTCCCTCCGGCCTCTATAGCTTCGGCATTGGGAATTCAGGAGCAGGGATGGCAACTCAGTGCCCTGGACCCAGCGCCTCCTTGTCCCTGGTGCAAACACCAGCATCTTGCACTCAAAATCCCTGGAGAGCAGATGAAAATGGATGAGATCCCAAAAATTTAAAAAAAAAAAAAAGGACCAAAAAAGAGAAGGAAGAAGCAAACTCTGCATCCCAAGTCATGCCTCAAAAGAGGTATCCAAGGATGAGCTGCTGCTGCTTGGAAAGCCTGGCTATGCAGCTCCCACCAGCATCTCCCAAATCCCATTTTCCTCCTCTCTCCCAACACCTTCCTCTCCTTCTCCCTCCCTGGTTTCTATTACAGCCCTTTAAATCTGCCATTTGCCACAAACGCTGCTTGAATCTGCTTCAAATTACCATAACAATGCTGGGCCCCAAGTGGACATGTAAAGTGTCTCAAATTTATTGTAATTTTAAGCCATTCCTAAAACTGCACGGGCATTGCTGGAATACCTCCCCCTCCGTTAAAATACTCCTGATGACTTTGCAGCCCAGCACGAGGGGAGCTGCCGATAGGAAGGGTGAAGGGCTGGGAACGGGGAGAGCAGGAGGTGACTGAATCCAGCTGCCTTTGGAGCAGAGGGTTGGTTTTTTTGCTGGTTGGATCGGGACACGTGAGGAAAGCAGGGGACAGTGTCCCTTGGGACCCGTGCTGACAGGCTGGGCAAACACAAAAGTAGGATGGGAAAGCAGGGAAGAGCGGGATTGCTAAATTTGCGCTGCAAAAAGGGATCATCAATGAGTATCCCGCATGGAAGGAGCCTGCAAATGCTATGGAGCTGCTTGCATGGAGCAAGGAGCCGCACACGGACCCTGATCCCAGCTCCAGGCTGGGATCCGTGTGGCCTTTGCCCAGGGCTGGTGCACAAGCCACACCTGGGAAACTGCTACCAGAATTAACTGATCACAGAAGTACAGTAATTGGGACTTGCAAAGCTGAGATTTACCTTTTATTAGGTCCTGTAGATAAGCCGTTATACACTGATTACGCCTAGGTAAGGATCTTAGAGTCCTCATTTGATTAATGGCAGATTCTGGATATTAAACTCAAACTGGAACAGCCAACTTAACTGTTTTCCTCTTTGCCTTACAAGGCGGACGTCACCCCAGGAGTTACTGTCAGGAGAAGTGTCTAGGTGTCTGATTTATCTGGGGAGAACTCGGAGGCTCCCCAGCAGATCCAGGTGGGATCTGGAGCACGGAAGCAACTTGCAGCCTGGCCAGACCTGGCCCAGGGCTGCTCCCTGCTAAGGAAACAACCCAGCAAATAACAGGGATGCTGCAAGACTGCAGCTGCCCGGCTTGGAGCCCCTGCTCCCGTCACCACCTTCCCTGCAGGTCCCCTGGATGCAGGGTGCACTTCCAGGCTCCACAAGGATCTTCCCAAAGCCTTCGGGAGCCGCAGAGCTGTCGCCTCAGCTCTCTGCAACTCACTCGCCCCGTAACAGCTAAACGGCGCCTTATTAGCTCCTAAATAGCGATATTTTGGGCTCGGAACAACTTGTCACTGCCCCTTAAAACCAAAAGCTGAGCTATTTCTCCCCGGCAGTGATCCCCTTTCCACGCAAGGCAGGATTGTGCTTATTCGGAGCAATCCCCGTCGCTGGGCTCCGGGTGCCGTCCGTAACGCCGGGATGTTCCCTGCATGGCCCCCATCACCCTAATTCCCCCTCGGAGCAGGGCCAGGATGAGGAGGGGACGTTTTGGAAGCGAATAAACAACCCTGGCGCCGAACGGATGTGACATGCGGAGTCACAGGGACAAAATCCTCGCTCCTTCCTGGCCCGATAACCCCCCTGCTTTATCAGCATCACGGAGGGGATTAAGCCGCCGAGGAGGAAGGGAGGAGAACGGCAAAGGCAAGCAAAGAAGGAAAAAATAAAAAGCCGAGGTGCTTCCCGGAGCCAAGGAATCCGAGCGGGAGGAAGCAGTGTGCCGGCCGGGGAGCATGAGCCTATTAATCCCGCCTGCTCGTGACTGCCAGCGCTTGGGATGAATGAGATTTACTGCCCATTAAAATAAAGCCCTTTCTGGAGTTTATAAACAACGTTGCCACTCGGTGGGAGGTTGGACGTTTTAGTTCATTACGCGGCAAATAATCTCTGTCACTTTTTATTTTTAAGTTTATTTACACGTAGGGTTGTGCGGGTATTTTTTTCCCTTATCCCTTCCTCCTCCTCCTCCTCTTCCTCCCACACACGACAGGCGGGAGCCAAATGGGAGACGCAGCGGCCTGGCCTGGTTCAACAAGCTACGAATCCGTCGCTCTCCATCTCTGTGCCCGCTGGCCAAGGCACCAAAATAACCCTATTCACGCACCAAAACCAGTCTTTATGTTAGAAAGAAAATAACATGAGGGAGATCTCGTGCGCACGGAGACCCTGGCGCATCCTGCAACAAAGTTCCCCAAAGCAATCCAAGCTCAAGCCCTACGTATCCCGCGGCAGGAGGAAAGGAGCATGTGCAAGAGCGGGACACGGGCAGCGCGGATGCCGTGATGTTCTCCGCGAGAGGAAGGATGTGAACTCCCTTCGCACCCGGCTCCGCCACGGGTCACCGATGCCCTCTTGAACCGCGTTTCCAGCGCAGCTCCCAGCGCCTGCCGCATCCTTCCCGCTTCCTCCGGGAGCAGCCGGAGCAGCACAAGTGCTCCCTGCCATCCCGCTCCTAAAGCACTTGAGCAGCCGGGGAGCGCGCAGCCCATTATATCGTTCGCTCGCTATCCAAAGCTCGCACAGTGGCACTTAATTACAGCCCCGGAAGCATCGGCTTCCTTAATAAATCACAGAAATCAAGTCAGCGACGGCGCACGGCACAGGGGAGGCGTGCGGAGGGGGGGAATAAAGAGCTTACAGTTTCCCACTGCGTGTCCCCTTTAGATAACAGATGCTCTCTTCTTAACCTCTCACTTCATCAGATCAGCTCCAGCTGTGTTTGGATCAAGTGCGCAGCCTGGCCCGCCTCCAGCCTGCCTGCTTCCCTGCTTCCCGGCTCCGGTGCCAGCTCCCTCACTCCGGCTCCCTGGGAGCCGCGGAGCCGAGCGGGATGCGCTCTGCTCTCCCGCTGCCTCCAGTGATCCAAACTGGAGCACGAGCTCCCGGGGACACCGCGAACGGGCCGGGCACCTCTTTGCAGGGATGTCTGCACCGCTCACACGGAGCCTGTGCCGGTGCCGCGGCCAGGAGACGTCGGCAAACAGCTCCCAAGGGCCCCGCTCGCTGCTCCCGAGGGCCCCGGCCATAAATCACGGCGCGAGGCACCTGGGACGGCCTCCCGCGCCCCGCCGCGCCACCCACCTCCGTGTTTATTTGGACGTGTCACCTCCTCTCCTCCCCTTGGCTCCCCGCCGCTGGGAGAAACGCACTGATTAATAGGGCTGGAACGGCACTAAAGGGAGATTCCCAGCGGCTCCGTGGGGCCCCGCACGCGGCAGCGCGTCCCCCTCGGCAGCATCCCTCTCCCTAGCGTGCAAATGCACCACCCTGGACCTTAGCAGGGATAAAGCCTTGGAGAAATCCCCCCCGAGCTCTAATCCGCTGGCAGCACGGATAGAACGGCGTGTTATCTCATCAGGCCTTAACCCAGCAATTACGCCGGGGAGGGCTTAGCGAGGACGGGACACCCACCTGCCCAATAAAACTTAAGCCCGGATCCTTGGCAGTTGCGCAGCCCCGTGCCGGGCACATCCACGTGCGCATCCTCGGAGCAGCCTGGCCACTTGGGCAGGCGGAGGAAGGGAATGGGAAAACGGCAGGACACAGAGCCGCGTCCCGGCCGCGCGCTGCCCGCACGGGCGTCCACTCCAGCTCTCCCATCAGCTCCCACCGTCCCCGCTCGGCTTGGGCCCTTGCACGGAGACTGGGAGTGCTGGATGCAGCGAGGGCCGCAGCCGCGGGGAAGGTGTCGGGATGGGAAAGGTCACTCACGGCAAGGAACACCGAGCTTCAGCCCAACGGCACCTTCCAGCCCCAGGAGGCTGCTCCCCGCTCCAGGCAGCCCCAACCCACAGCGATGGGTTAGGAGCAGGAAGAGGACGGGATGCAGTGCAAGAGACGAGGGGCAGAAAGGACCGGAGGGAGGATGAAGGGCAGGAAGGATCACGGCAGAGTCAAATCCACCCATCCCCGCACCCCACAGCGGCCCCGGAGCCCAGACAAGCGCTTCGCTTTCTTGCCATCCAGAACAGATCCAGCCGCCTCCCCCCAGCTCCAATATCACCCAGCACATCCTACCAACAAGCCTGGTGCCCCTGGAGCCCGTGTGGCCGAGCGCAGCCCTCCCGGTGTCCAGGTGCCGGCTCAGCCCTCGGGAGCCGGGCAGAACCCTCCCCGCGCGGCGATGAGGATGCCCGACTTCGTCACCCGACGTCACGGCGCCAGGAAGCCAGCGCCTCTTTCGACACACTCTGGTTCATCAGCTGCTCCGTTTCAACATCCCCGCAACAAGCCTTATTTTTTAAAAAAAAATAATAAAAATAACACGCTGTCACTCCCTCGCAATCCCTCTTGTGCTCGCTCCGTTTCATCCACGAGAGCGGTTGTCACCTCCAAATAAATATTTATCAACCAAATTGCAGGTGTCTTGGGCTTCCCACCTCCTCCTCTTTCAAGCGCTCATCTCGCTGACACCAGAGCTCGGCGGAGCTCCGAGACGGCGGCTCATAAAGCTGCAGGGAACGGTGCTACCGTCTCCTTTGAGCCTTGCCGTTCAGATAACTTCCCAGGAACTCCCACCACCCGCGGTGGGAGCAGCCTGGTGAAGAGGAGCCGCCCAGTGAGATGATGCAGCGGGTGGCGGATTCAAAACTGGTGCCACGGGGACCTGAGTCTTACGTTATCTCACGAATCCCTGGAGGTTTCCACCCAAAAGGAGACTTGGGAGGAGATTTCCCTGAGGACAGACCATTGCTAAGCTCCCCGTGGAGGAAGGGAGGACGAGAGGCCAAGGGGACACGTGGATGACACCCTCCTCAGAGCCACAGCCCCTGACCTGCAGGAACCCTGTGGTTTCCAACACAGGGATGAACGTCTCTACCCTCGGCACGGCCCCAAACCTGGAAGAAGCGAGAACGGAAAGGCACAAAAAGCTGCAAATCCCACTGCTTCCCAGCAAACCTCCCCTGGCGATGACCTCCAGGAGGCCGGATGGGAGCCTCGGCTAAGGGTGATCCCGGAGCCTCATCCCATGCAAGCAGGGCAGAAAGCAGCCCCGCTTTCGGCAAAGCTGGCAGCGTTCCCTGCAGATGAGGACACGGAGCACAACGGGAAAACGGCGGGGAGCGCACGGTGACAACAGGCAGGGTGGTGGCATCGTGCAGGAAGCCCTTCCATGTCCCCGGGAGCCGCAGGTATTTGATCCCGGAGCCCAGAGCAAGGACAGGGAGCTACGGAGAGCGCAAGGGAGAGGCAGGGCGCGCTCCGCACATGGCTCCGGCCCAAGGAAAATGCCCTGGAATTCATATAAAAGCTGCGGGATTTAATTATCAACTCGCTTTATGGGCCGGGGCGCGGGGCTGTGCCCTCTGGACAGGCTGGACTTTGCCTCCTTGTCACCCAGCCTGGCGCTGGGTGAGGGCAAGTGCCCCTGGCTGGTCCCTCCCGGGCACCCAGGGGTGGGAGCTCCGCTCATTTCGGGTGGCCGGCACAGGAAGGGAGCATCAAGGGGACCAGAGTCCCGAGCACCAAGGGAAAGAGCAGGCTGAACGTCCCAAGGATGGTCAGCACCCCAATAGCCCCAGAGAGGCCCCCAGAGCCCCCCGGACGAGGTCAGAGCATCAGCGGTCACGGTCAAGGCCAAGCGCAGAGCCACCTTCTGACACGCGCCCGGGATGGATCCAAGAGCTCCATCACTCGCTGTTAACCAAACCCTGCCAAGTTTGCTGGGACGGGAGCAAGGCCAGGAGCAACAGCCTGCTCCGAGGAGAGCCGCAGCCTCCGGCAGGGAGGCAGCCCCGGCTCCCTGGAGCACCGGGAGCCGATTCCAAGGATTCCCCTGGCTGGACTCTGCCTTGCAGGGACACAAAGTTCATTTTGGGGAACTGGATTTTCATGGAGTCTCCAGGAATTCAGCATCCAAGGTCTCTAGTTAAGCCGTTCTAACCACCGACTTGTGGGCACGAAGACCCACAGCAAGAGCAGCCTGGATGCTGCTGCTGAGCCAGCTTTCCTGCCCACATTTTGGTCACGTTGCTCCTGCTGACTCCGTTTTTTTTTTTGACACTTCAGAGGCCACAAAAAGCAAAAGGGAGAAGAGAGCCCCCCAAAAGCCTGGGGAGGTTTCCATGCAAGGGAGAGCTTCCCAAACCACATCCCTGGGCAGCCCCAAGCACCAGCAAAGGAACAAAAAGGAGCAAAAAGGAGCAAAAAGGGAAAGGAGGAACCATCCCATCCCCAGAGGAAGGGCCGGTGGGTCCCTGTCCGCTCCAGGGGTGCCAGCTCCACAGGACCAAAACACCAGAGCTCCTCTCCAGCACCGCGAGCTAAAAGCCCTTCCTAGCCAGCAATAAAACCCAGCTCAAGACTGGGAAACACGCAGGCACTGCCAAAGATGGAGCGTTTTTCAGCCGTCCCCAGAACGAAGGCCCTCGGATGCTCCCTCCGCATCCCGCCCACGTTGGTCCCCATCATCCCTCCTCTGCCCCTGCCGAATTAGCAGCCATCGACCTCCTCCCGCGCCGAGCTGACATTAATCGGGCAACGTTTGTTTAACAGCAGCTCCCATTGATCCGTAGCCTGATCCCCAAAGCCAACAGGAGCCCCGGCCGGGATCTGGAGCGGGATCCGGCTCCAGGGTGCCCCATCAGGCTCCGCCGCCTGCGCGCAATGATGGGATCAGAGGCTGCCAGGGCTGCCCTGGGAGCCATTAGCTCTAATTAGCTGATGATGCTGTAGAGGCCACATAAAACAATGAAGCGGATTGATCCCTCGTGTAACACTATTGACAGCGCAGCCGCATCTGGGATCGGTTTGGTGCCGGATGCATCTGTAGGGTCTATAAAACCAAGTCCTGGTTTCTTTTTCTGCCTTTTTTTTTTTTCTTTTTATTTTTTGGAGTGGTGCTTCTTTCATTTTAAAATACCCATAATGGCCAGCCAGCTGGTTTAAAAGCAAAACCAAAGGAAAAAGATAAGGAAAAAGCCCAAAGTCAACTCCGGGGAACCCTCTGGATTCAGGCCTTTGGGAACCAGCTCCCACCAGGGCTTTAGCTTGAAGGGTGCAAAGCGCCCGATCCCTCGGCCCTGTGGTGGGAGATGCTGCAAGCCAAGCGCTGTATCCCCCTATTCCATATGGAAAAATCCTAGTGGAGCAAAGCCGCAGGGATGGCGAGGTGGAATGGAGCAGCAATCCGAGCTGCCCTGCTGCAGAAACGGCACTGGGAGCGCAAAGCCGCCCGGAGCAGCGGCATTCCCGGCGGGCAGGCGCAGGGATCGCGGCATCTCCCGCGGGAGCCGGGGGGCAGCGGGGCCGGGGGCAGCGCCTGCCCGGCCCCGCACTGACACCCGCGCTAACACTTTCCAGATGCGGCCGCAGGAAGACAGAAGCAGAGCTGTTCCCTGCTGAGGAAGCTGGAAACGCTCGCAGATAATGTGGAATTCCTGAACCGCGGCCAGGGCTGGCGAGGAGCGGCCCCGCTGCAACACCCCCTCCCCTCTCTCTCTTTGCTCCATGCGCGTTTTATTTCGGGAACGCGGCGCGGAAAAGCCCTCGCGCCGCATGCGGCGTGGGTGGACGGGCGGAACATTTTCCCCGGCCGCTTCTGCGTGCGACGGGGGCCTCGAACAGAGCCCTTTTTCTTCGCTGCGATAAACGCGCCGCCGGCAGCTCCGTCTTTCCTGGCTCCCAGATTATTATTTTTTCCGCCCTCTCCAAGGGGAGGCCTCGGTCCGTTCCCCAACACGGCGCAGCCCCGAGCGCGCGCCCCGTCTGCTCCCACCTCTGATGGAGCGGGCGCAGGGAGACGCTTGCAAAGCCCCGTGCATGGGGATAACGGGGGAATAGGAAGGGAAAAGCAGTGGGGAGCGCACGGATGCACCCCCATCCGCACCCCTTTCTGGAGATGCGGCACGGCACGCGGGAGGGACCATAGGGAAGCATGGGCTGCGCCGGGCCCTGTCCCTGTGCGTGTTTGCACAGCCGCCGTGCTGGCCAGCCCGCTAAGCCGCCGATAATAGACTCGCCGAGGGATGAAACGGATGTTTGCCAGAGTCAAAAAAAGGAAAGAAAAGGCCAAAGTCAGGGAAGTTGCCCGCAAATGTGCGCCCCAACAGCGGCCGTTTCGCAGCCGGGCAAGAAATCCCACTGCCCTGGGTTATTTTTTCCCCTTCCACCCCTGGCCAAGGCAGATATCTCAGACAAACAACGCTTCCTGCAGCATTTCCAGGCTCGTTGGCTCTCCAACCTGCTTTCCCAGGCCTTGCGGATGGGCTCTGGAGCGGGCCTGGGACAAGGGAAACCAAAGGAGAGTCACAGGGTTTCTCGGAGCATCCCAGAAAGCCCCAGCCAAAACACGGAGCCATTGCCAAGGTCGGGCATCAGCCCCTCGCTTGGAAAAGCCCATGGGGAAGTGAGGGGGGCTCGGACCGAGCTCCTGCCACGTGTGATTTGTGGCGTTAATATGTTGGGGAGGGCTGGGGTGGCCCAGGGAGCCGGCTCCCGGAGCCGGCGCCGACGGCAAAGCAATAACGCTGATGGATCTGGGGAGAGAGGGAAAGGGAGCAGGGGATGAGGGCGAGGAACAGCTGGAAAACCTGCGCGTTGGAGCTTTACACACGCACAAGAGGATGAGCAGGAGGAAGGCAAGGCCGAGACAAGAGCCCAGGACTTTGCAAGGCACAAGCGGCTCCTGGAGCATCCCCATCCTGCACACTGGAGAGGAAGCATCTCCCTAAACCCTCCTCCTCCTCCCCCTTGCTTCACACCTCGCACGGGCAGCGAGGCCCGGCGACGCGCCGTGGGAGCCAGCAGCGTTTTGCGGGGAGAAAGGGCAATTTAATTATCCCGTCTCGTGTTTCCTGACGGCGCAGGAACGCGCCGCTCCGGCACGCAGAGCGTGCGCAGACAAATAGCAGCATTTAGGGCAATTTCAGCCCTGCCACGCAGAGCAGACGGTCCCAGCATCGCGAGGAGCTCACGGCACGTGCCCACCCGCAGCAGCTTTTGCTTTTTAAAGAAATATATTAAAAAAAAACACATAGGCATCTTGCAAAATGCAAGAGCCTCTGCAGGGCTATTCCCAGCTGGCCCTAACGAGCGCAAGCAGCACCTTCCCGGCTCCAGCCGAAACGCAGCCCGGAGTCTCCCTGGGGTTGCAAAACCCGGGATCGTCTCCCTGGGCATGGGAAGACACGGAGCCACCCGCACGCTCCTTCCCACGGGCACCCGCGGAAGCGGCAGAGACGCGCTAATTAGTGTGTTAATCAGCATCGTTAGCCGCCAGCGCGCAGGCTGGGGAGGGGATGGAGCACGAGGAACCCATCCCCGCGCGGCAGCATCGGGACAAGACGCTGGAGAGGCTGCACCCCAGCATGTCCCAGTCCCATGTGGGGACGAGGGACACGGGTGCAAGGCAGACGTCGCGCCGGCTCCATCCCGCATCCGCAGTGCCGGAGCCGGCTGAAATCCCTGGGATTAGGGAGTTCCCACGGCCCGGCGCAAAGCCCACGGCCAGTGCCCGCGCTGAGCCGGCTCGCGCCCTGGGACAGGGACAAGCGACCCGGGCAGGGAGCAGGTCAGGGCGCCCTGCAGGAGCAGCCCGGCAGCTCCCAAAAAGCAGCTTCCAAGGCCGGGAGTGTGGATGCATCCTCGGCTGCACGGGCTCCCCTGCAGGGACATGCGCCAAGTGACACCAGAACCCCCTGCCGCGGTTTTTACACCCTTTTCCACCTCTGCATCCCAAAACACGGATCGCACACAGCATCCCAGATCACGGCACAGTTGGAGCAGAGCCAGCCTCCCAGGACAGCCCTGCTGCCATCCTCATCCTCGGCAGGATGAAGCATCATCCTCAGCAGGGAGAAGCCCCCGGAGGAACAGGGAAAAGCCTGCGGAAAACCCACTGCAAGCCTGGAGCAAGCACAAGGGAGCAGCTCACATCCCAACAGGCCACGGCAATGACCGCACCGGGGCCTTTCACGCCCACCTATTTTTGTTTTTAATTATTATTATTATTCAAAGAAATTCCCGGGTTTGTTTTGCCTCCTCAAAGGAAGGAGCGGAGAAAACCCTCGCGCTGAAAACCCGCCCGTGCGTCATTCAACTCTCATTTTGATTGTTAAAAATTCATTAATGAGAGCAGATTGGTATTATATCGCTGCCTTAATTAAAGAGGGCCACGGAACAGCATTTTAAATAGCAATGTCATTTTCTAATTGACACAGCTACATTATAAAGAAAAATACTTAAACAGAACTTGAAACCGAGCCGGTTCCTTCTGATGGCAGGGCTCATTTGGGCTTAAATTTTTAATCTGCTCATGCAATATTGAGGGGCAAGGAAAGGGATAATGTTTCTCAAGGTGTACGATTCCAGCCCGGGCCCCCATGCCAGGGAGCTCCAAGGTTATTGCGGGAAGAAGGGAGCCGCGAGGAGGTGGATTCTCCCCCATCCCAAGAAAAGAAAAGCACTTTCTGCTCAAAAACGCCCCTTTCTCATCAGTCTCCACGCAAACCCCAAAGCAGCCCCAGCGAAATCCTGCTGCTCTTCTCCCCAGAACCAAGTGGAAACAACAACTTCCAGCTAAACCCTGCAGGAAATGGGTGGAAAAGGCACTTTTTTGGGTGCCTGCTACGGGACAGGCCCCTCTGCCCTGCACGAGACCCAACTGGGTGCAACCTTGTGCAAGGGTATCCCATGCAAGCCCATGCGGAGCTGCCTCCCGCATGTTCCCGGGATACTCAGGATATTCCCTCCGCGCTGCCTCCCACAGCTAATCCAGAGTGCAGAAACTTCCCGTTTGGCAGTTAGGGAGAAATCCGGCCCCGCTTCCAGTGCCAGGGCAGCAAACAAGGCACAAAACCACGCCGAGGAGGGCGGGAAGGAAGAGCTCGCGCGCGTGCAAAGGGAAGCGGCCGCGCGCTCGTGCCACTGGCTTCAGCAAGGGGAAAAATGCAGGAGTTTTGGCTCGTAGCCGGGCGGCTGCATCAGTGCCAGCACCTCGGCCCTCATCTCTTCCCACGGGATGTTCCCGATGGGATGTTCGGGGCCGTGTGGCAGCTGCAGCGCCAGGTTCCCGCACGGCGCCGGGGCGGAGATGCCACCTGAGCCTCCCCGGTTGGCGCCCGGTTACCCTGCAGCCACATCCAAGCCCCGCTTTAAATTCTCTGGGGTAAAAAAGGCCACTTCTGGACAAAGCCAGAGTGCGGGAGCTGCCGCTGCAGGATGAGACACCCGCAGCATCAGCCCTCGTGCAGCATCAGCAGGAGCAGGGGGAGCGAGGCCGGAGCAAAAGAGCAGCGGAGGCCGCCGAGCCTCGCAGCGAATCGAGCGACGCGACCCGCGAGCGCCGAGCTCGGCGCATTAAAAATAACTGAAGGGAAGGGCTCGCACTTCATTCCTTGCGACAGAACTGGGTCTCGGTCACGCCACGCGTCTGCGGGGAGGCTCCACGCGGGCATCGGCCTCCGCCAACGCTCCCCGCTGCACCACAGAGAGTTAAAGGCCGGCGGAGGCCCCGGAGCAGGAGGTTTTTATGCATATGTAGCCAGCGTAATACAATTATGCATTAATATATAACTAACAGTCACGGTAATATAACATTACAGTAGGTAGATTATCCCATCTCCTGTAATTTATTATTGTTATTTGTAATCCATTAGTGTCCGGAGCTGAACCCAGGTCAGAGTGCGGCATCCTGGCACGCTCGCGCTCGCTCCGGCGGCCAACGCCGCACCCGATCCTGCCCCGTTTGGCCCCAAAAGCGAGTGCCCCCCCCATCCCCGGTCCACCCGGGATGCTGGGCACGGAGGCATCACCATTTGCAGGAACAAAGCCCGAGTGGAGCTCACGGCGCCGCCGATTAATCCCGATCGACACCCACCCGGCACCGTGAGTCACGCAGCCCAAGTCAATTTACATTTTTATTAAATCGCCCAGGAAAATTAGAAGCGTTATTACTTCCCTCCGACTCAATGGGCGCTCTGTGTTCCCCCTCGGCTCCCGGGGTGGGGAAAACATCCCGGCTTTCTGCTTTAACCTCTTTCCTCCCGGCGTTCCCGACCCCCGCGAGCATCCCTTGGCGCAGCCCGGGAATAAATCACATCGGCCTCTGGATTAAGGGAGGAGGAGGGAAACCAGATACCGGCAGCGAGCGCAAAGCGAGCGGCGACGTCGCCGGCGCGGAAGGGAGCGCGGCGGCGGGAAGCGGCACCGGCACCGCGCGCCTGCCGCCTCCAACCTGCCCCAATTATCCATGCGGATGCGCCCGAGCCAGCTGGGATCGGCCCCGGGATGGAAAAACATTCCCAAGGGATCCAAGAGCCGGGATTCGCACGGGCACGTGCCTGCATGCAATGGGGGGACTTGGAGCAAGCGGCACCGCCGCCTTTGTCCCCGCGCTCTCGTGCGCAGTTGGGAGGATGAAATAAGAGGCAGGGTCTAACTGCAATAATTACTGCTTGCAAAGGCCCGGGAGCTCCCGCCGGGACCACGTCCACGGACGGAGCAACGCGCCTGGAGAGTCCCTGCACTCAGGAGCACTTCATCCGACTGGGTCGGGAAAGGGTTTCTCCGGGATGAATGCTCCTACGGCGACGGCATTTTGCGCGGATGAACTCCGGCTGTTCACAAAGCCCAAGCCATTCCAAGTGCGCTTCCTGCGGCCGGAGCAAGAGGAAAGCAGGGAATTTCCATTTTGCAATTGAATTCTGAAAGCACCACATTTTTTTTCTCCTAAACCGGGACAAAAGCACGTTTGGAAATGTCTGCGCTTCCTGCCAAGGGCGGAAGAGTCCAAGTTTGGGCCACACGCTTTGCAACTCAATTAGCCCGGCCCCGGGGCAAGCACGGAGCATCCCTGCTCCACATCCCCACGAGCACCGGGAGCCTTTCGCAAAGGGGCTGCTCTGAGCCCGGCTTTGCACAGGGGGGCAAGCGGCACCCGTCAGGCTCCGATCCCATCGGATCGCAGGGAATCCCCGCGCGATCCGAACGGGCCGGTGCAACCCCGTGTTCCCAGGCTGCCTCCGAAGGGCCGTGCGCGGATTCCTCTGCTGCCTGCGGCATTTCTGAACTCCTGTTTTTCCACTCCAGCTGCCCCCCTCCCGCCTTGTTTTCCTTCTCCGGCTGCTGACCCAGATTTCATAATGAATGAATCCATGCAGCGCTCCTCAGACTTTAATTATTTTTTCACTTTTTCTCATCATACATTATGCATCAAAAAAAAAAAGAAAAAAAAAGAAAAAAGCACACATAGCGCGCAATTAATTTAAGCTCGAATGGTTAACTCCTGCCTATCACTAATAGCAAAAGTGCCTGGAAATTGCAGCCCTTATTCCAGACCTTGCATTAGCGCTGGAAATGAAAACAAACAGTTTCTGGAGGCTGTGGCAGGCTGGCTTAGGCAGCGGGTGACAACTAATAGGTCCCTTTATAGGGACTGGGTGCTGCTGATGGGGAGGAGCTGCTGGGTACCGGGAACCTCCCGGCTGGAAAAGCATCCGAGCGGATGCTCCTGCCGGCAACGTCTCCGCCGAGCAAAATCCCTGGGGATGCACAGGAGCGGATCCCGAGGGCAGTCGGCATCACTGGGGTTCCCTCCGGGTTCCCGCGGGATGACACGGAGTTTGCAGCGCTCTGCGAATGGAACCTCCCGGCTCCGAGGCTGCAGCGGCGCAGGAGCTTCCAAGGGGGCCACAAGCAGGAAAAGCCACAGCACAAAGAGCACGAGCGGATAGGGACGGGCTCCCAGGGATGCCATCCCTGTCCCGGGGGTACCAGCATCCTGACGGGCTCCCAGGGATGCCATCCCTGCCCCGGGGGTACCAGCATCCTGCTGGCTTTCCAAGCACTGCCATGAAATCCCACCTTGCCCAGGACATCAGGGATGCAGCTGCCCTCGCTGCTGGCAACCATCCACATGGCTCCTCTTCTCCAAAACACCAAGACTCCAGCAAATCCAGGCCCTGGGCAAGGGATGTCACCCCCAGGAAAGCACCTCTGGAGCTGGACCCATGGCAGAGGCCACGTCCTCACCCCAAAAGACCAAATCCTGACCTTTCCAGCCCAAATCCCAGCCCTCCTGCAGGAAGACAGAGCTCACAGAGTTTGACCCCGTATCCGCAAGGCTCTTCCCTGGGCTCATCCTGCCCTCTGGCATTTCACACGCTCCGAGACAGTGGGAAGGAGGGCAAGGAATCCCTGGCAGGCGCGACGCAGCCCGCCCCGCACTTGGGTGTACTCAGGTTATGTAAAGCGGATCTAATTTCATATTATCATCTGATATTAAGGCAGCCTACCTCTCCCTCGCATCCCCATGTGCAAAATGCATGATTGAAGCTATGGGAAGCACATGGAAAAACACATCTAAGTGCAAACATCAACCCGCTGCGCGCGACAACAGCCTACCAGAAAGGGGAATGGGGACAGAAAAGTGCTTTTAACCCTTCCCAAAATAAAATCTTGTATATTTGGGGGGCAAAAATATCAAAAGCCAGAAGTTCTGCCTAAATTGATCACTTTTGAGCTCAAGGGATGCTGTTCAGATGTCCCTGCTCGCCGGTGGCCACCGCAGCAAGAGACGGTCCAGCCGCTCCGGGCCGAGTCACCTGAACCTACCAGTTTTCACCAGTCCTCCTGGCGGGAGGAACAAACAGTCCAGGGGGAAGGATGTTTTTGGAGGCTGCTGAATTTTTCTTGGCACCACATAGAGCGGTTTCGATTCGCTCGAAAATCCCAAGCATTTTAATATAGCGAGGAGAGTTTGCGCAGAGCAGGACCAGCCCTCCACGAAATGGTTTCCAGCCTGCGAGGAGCCAGAAAACTTCCCCACAGCTAACGGACCCCGGGGCATCCCTAGAGCCCCTCGGCCCAGGGAAAAGGACTAATTTTTTTGTGTCTCATCTCTTTTAAGATGAAACCTTCAGGAAAAGGAGCACTTGCATGGGGGCTTTGCAGCCTGCCCCTCTGAAGAGCCAGCGCCGGGCGCTGCGGGTGCAGCATTTGTGCAAACTTTGCAAAACACCAAAATAAGCAACAAATAAACAAATAAATAAATGAATGCAACCAGGAACCACTCAACTCAAGCCGCCCACTCCAGGGGAGTTGCAAATAAACACGTCTCCATAAACACCTCTATTGCCTGCACTGACACTGAGCCAGGAGCCTCGGGCATGCTTTGGTTTGCAAGCCCATGGGGCTCGCTCTGCATCTCTCGGGAAGCAGGCGGACACTGGGATGCGGAGCAGCCATTCCCAAAACCCCAGGCACCCAGAGGAGCGGGATTTTTCCCATTTTTCGTTGCATCTTGGTTGTTAACGCTCCCCAAGGCCAAGTCGGGCCAGACCTTGCTCGCAGGAAAACAGTTAGCTAATATTTGTGAAGTGCCCAGGAGTTAATTAATTGCCATTAGCTCATTAGCTAGACTTCGCCCTGCTAAGCCCAGCTCTGAGCCGTGACTTGGCAGCGCTGAGCCGGTCCCAGGCGCAAAGGGCATCGGTGCCACGAGCTCTGCAAGGGCTCTGCAGCTGCACGGGATGCAAACAGCTGTGCCCTCCCTGCAACATCCACACCTCCTAGAAGAGCATCTTTCCCTGGAGAGCAGCAGCATCCCGTGCAAAAATCCCTGCCCGGTCCCGGGAGGCACCAGCAGCTCCATCCCTGCTTCCCCCCCAGCCTCATCCCTGCATCCCTCCCATTCAGCTCCCCAGGGCCGCAGAGCAGCCAACAACAACAAACTGGCACGTTAGCAGCAACAGGGGCAAAACGCTCCGTGAGGAAGCAATATCCAGCAGGGCTCTTCCCGAGCACGTGCTGGAACGAGCGCCCGGCCGGGCTCCTCCGCGCCGCCGACGCATCCCAGCTCCATCCCACGCGCTCCGCCAGCCCGCGCATTCCCCGCTGCATCCCAACTCCAACACTAAAAGCTGGATTTTCCTGCTGCACATTCAGTATCTCCATCACTGTTGTGGCAGCACTGCCCCACCACGTATTTTGGGCCAAAAAGGGCAAAACCCCTAAGTCTCCTCTCTTTGCACCAGAACATACCTTTCTCCTATAGGCTCCGCACGGCTGCAGGACACGATCCCCACCCAGGTGAGTCTCAGCCACAACCCACCTAAAAATACATTTTTGTATTTTTTTTTTTTTCAGGCAAAAGTTCAGTTCCCAAATGGTAAGAGAATCCGGGAAAAATGCGGCCGGCCCGGCTGGTGGCCGGGTGCCAGCGCGAGAACCTCCCTTCGGAGGAATCCGCGCGAGGAGCCCGGCTCACCCGCCCAGGACACACCAGCATTTCTTCCTGCTGTTACTGGGCTGGGATTTTTCCGTCTGCTCAGCATGTTTGCCCCGTGCCGAAATTCGGACCGGGGACCTGAGGCGGGGTGACGGGCGCAGCGGCGCCCTGGGGACCCGGGGGACACTTTGGGCTCCCCGCTCTGCACGGCGCGGCCCTTTGGGAGCTGCCGTCACCTCCCGCCCGCGCTCAGCCACCCCGGCTTATTTATAGGCTGCTTTAAATAAGCCGAGCTCGCTGCATCCCAGCCCGCATCCCTGCAAAGAGCCGGGCTGGCACAGCGTGATGCGCCCACATCGGGATGCAGGGAAGGGCTGCGGACCCGCAGGGCTCGGTGAGAGCCCCCAGCCCTGCTCAGAGCCTGTTGCCCACTGCGGAATTTGCCCCTTGTGCCTGGACACCAAGGGAGTCGCTGCTCCATCCCTGGCCTCACATCCTCTCCAGCAGCAGCACCAAGGACCCAGTTTTACACATTACACAAGCCCCATCACAGATTTCCTCCTGAAAACATTACCTTCCCAAACTTTTATATACATATATATATATTTTTTTTTTTTTTCCAGCATTTTTTTAAGTCTTGAACAGAAACTCACTAATCGCAACACACCGAGGACGTTGCCAGCTTTGAGTTATCACCACAGGTACCTGCAAAGCAGCAGGCGCAGCCGCCAGCACCAAGGACACGGCACCTCTGTGCCTCACCCCGGCCCTTCAGGGCTGCTGTTTTATTAAATGAAGCCACCAGAGAGCCTGCTGCAAAAAAAGTCATCAGCCGCGACAAGGCGAACGGGGAGGTCTCGCTTTGCACAATAAACCCGTGCCCGCCTCTCCGCGCGCACCGGCTGCGGGACACGCTGCCACGGGCTCCCTTTCTTTCCCAGGGGATTAGGCACGCGGCTTTTGCAAAGGAGGAGATTTTTCCTCCTTTGGGAAGCAGGCTGCTTCTCCCTGATGGGATTTTAGGGGCCGGATGGGGAGGGAGGCTCCACTGCGGCGCAATTCCTCGCGGGCGGCCTCTCCATCCCATCCCATTCCGCAAGGCCGAGCCCCGGAAAACGCCCCGGCCAAAATCCCACCTCCCTATTTCGCAAGCGGGAACACGGTTGTGAAACCCAGCTCGTTGAAAGGGAGAGGAAAAAAAAAAAAGAAAAGAAAATGAAGTGAAAAACAGGACAGAACAAAGTCAAATATAGCTACAGGTGCTCTGGGTTTCGGTAGGTTGGGGTTCCATTTCCACCATTTCTTATGGGGATTTTTGTTTTTTCCCCTTCCTTCCCAATCACAGCAGAGCCAGTGACACCAAACAGGAAAAGGAGGCCCTGTTATTTCGGGGCATCCCTTTAAAACTATAGAGGAAATCATCCGAAAGAAGTTTGTTCCACTCGCCTGCCAGTTTGCGGAAGTGAAATTAAACTGCGGGGAGAAAAAAAAAAAAAAAAAAAGAATAAAAGGGAAAAAAACCCCTGAATCTTGCTAAATCACACCTGCAGAGCCAGGGTAAACAACACAGACGTGGCAATCAAGGGGGTCATACTGTGCACATTGCACCCCAGAAATCGCTTCCCGCGGCGCACACTCCTTCCTGCTCAGCTCATGCTCCAAAATCCCACCAGGACAGGGCCCCGGCGGCTGTTTGGGCCATTTTTGAGACAAATTGGAGCCTTTCTGCGCTGGCCGCTCCGGAGTCCGGGAATTGCGTGCAGGGCACCGGCCCCGAGAGCCTCCCTGCAAGAGGGACCCGCGAGGGCCAGGCAGGGCAGAGCGGCCAGAACAAGTCACGGGTGCCTTGCAGGGAAAAAGATCATCAAAATTAATGCCAAAATACAAAAAAAAAAAAAAAAAAAAAAAAAAAAAAAAAAAAAAAAAAAAAAAAAAGAGCAAAAACTAAAACACAAGGGAAAAAGAAGGGAAGGGGCAGCAGAAATAAGGGCAAAGATGCTGGAATTGCAACCCAAGGACACCAAACGCATGCAGAAGGAGACAAAAACTAGTGTCCAGGACACCAAAAAGCAGCAGCCCAAGCTCCAGAAGTTGCTTTTCACTTCGGGCCATCACCTTCCTGCCACGAGGGACATTGCAGAGGGACACACGGCCCCCAGGAGCCCATTCCGCATCCTCCCGCTGCACCATGCGGAGCCCTGAGCAGGGAGGCCGGGCCTGGATCCCGGGATTTCTCCCTGCTGGGGCCGCCGGAGACGGGAGGGCAGGAGCCCCAGGCCGCCCGCGAGCCTCTCGCGCCAGGGCTACACATACCATTTTTTTTTTTAAAAGCAGGGTGATGTAACCAACCGGTATTTATAATGCTGAAAACATCCCAGAGCTCCATCCCTTCCAGCGCCCGAGCACACTGTGTACTCTTAATAAAATAATTGCAGTGATGAATAGCTCCTTATAACATTCCTCCTCTACAGCTACCGGCGGGGCCAAGAACCGGGATGGAAACTTCTTTTTTTCTCTTTTTTGATGCTTTTTTAAGGTACGTTCTGCACTTCACCTTTTTGCAACCCAACGGTGCTTTGGGAGAGCTGCCAGGCCAGCTCCGAGCCATTTCCCACCGCATGCGGACACCCAGGACGAGTTCCCTGTCAACCCTCCCCTTAGCATTAAAGGTGGTGAACGGCCACGGGTCAACCCTTTGGAATTGCGGTGATCCCAGACCCGCTCCATGGGATCGATGCCGGCGGAGCCGCTGCCCCCGGTGCCGCTGGCTGGGTTGGGGCCCTCCAGCTCCATCCCAGCTGGATATAGGACACGGGGTCTAAGCTTGCTTCCAAGTCCTAATGTGCCCGTGATTCCCGCACTGGAATTACAGCAGTGCAATGCACTGATTTTTTTTTTTTTTATTTATTTACTTTTGCCTTATTAACTTGTAAGGCTGTGCTCAATCCAGGAGCGCACCGGTTCCTCCTTGCACAGGAAGCAGGGATGAGATCCCTGCAACACTGCTGGGATTCCCAGAGTCTCAGGCCTCCTGGAGCTCCGGGAGGGTTTTCCGTGCCCGTTTACAATACACGGCATACAATAGGTATCGGCTGGCCCCTGGCCAGGATATCTCTGGGATATCTCCGGCGGGATCACGGCTCATTCCTAAAGCTCCCGCGGGGCTGCAGGGAATTGTCCCAGGATCGGGGCTCTTTGGCACGTTTGATGTCCCGGCTGCTCCGAGGGCTCTGGTAACTGGCCGGGTGTGAGCGGGAGCCACGGGCCCGGAGCAGAGCTCGTCTATGGAAAATTAGCATGGAGCAGACAGTACAATGGGATCCCCAGGCTGCCTCGCACTAACTGGTGGGGTTTGGGGTCCTAAACATCCAACCCTGGGACAAAAAAGAAGCGGAGCAAGCAGGAATGTGCATGGGAGCTTGGAGAGCATCCCTAAACCCGATCCCATCGTGGTGGGCACCTTGTGCCATGAGCCACCCACCTCCCACGGTCCCAGAGCCCGCACTGCCGCTGCAGCAGACAAGAAAACACCTGCAAAAGTCATTGCTTTGGGGTTCGAGCGAGCATGGAAGTCCCACAGAAATCACAAAACAGAAAAGGAGGTGGGGAAAATGGGGAAAAGCAAGGGAAAAATCGGGAAAACCCGAGGGGCGATGCATGGATGGCTCTCACAAGCGCTACCGTGGCTAGAGGGAGCAGAGAGAGTGGAAACGCACCCCAGTTTCCAGCAAAACAAACGCCAGCTCCGTTACAAAAGTTTCCCGGCGCGCGCGGCCGACGGCAGCACGGAGATGTCGTTATTTCCACGCATCTGCCTCACCCAATTTTATTTAGTTGCTTTCTGCACCATTTCATGCTCATTCTGCTGCCGAGCCAGACAATTGCTTTATAACTCTAGGGTGCAATTTGGCTGTCTGCGCCGCGCGCACGCGAGGCCGCGCGGGGCCGGGGCCGCCCGCCCCGCCACCCTGCTGCTCCGCAGCCGTCGGGAAAGCAGGAAAAACGGGATAGGAGCGAGAAGCGGGCGGAAAATCTAAATTACTGCTCTAAGACGCACTCTTGCATGTATTGCTGCTCAAACGGGGTAACCTGAAAGGGGCACGAGGGGGGTTCTCTAGCGCGTGCGATGGGAGCGATGCAAAGCTGCACGGGGATGAGGTGCAAGCATCGAGCTGCTCGATGGCATTGGCACCCTGCACATATTCCACGTGCATCCCTTAAACACTCCACATTAAACAATATTGCAGGCACGTTTGGGTGGGATTTGAACTTCTTCCCCGTGCTGGGAGAGGTTTGTTCCCCCCGTTCATCTCAGAAACTCCCTCTGTTTGCAAACACGCTGCTCAAAACAACAAGCAGCTCGGGTTGTCGCCCTGATTTTCTCTGCTTTGCCTCTTCCCAAGCAAAGCAGCAACAGAAAATGCAAGTTCTCACTTTCCATCTCGGCCATGGGCGCTCTCCAAGGCTGAGCTGCTTCTGCCCAAAACCCCGCGAGCAGCCGGAGGTGCCCAGGGATGCGGGATCCTTCCCGGAGCTCCCGCAATTCCCAACGCGGCTTCTCCCGCTCCACGCTGCCACGGGAGAGCCGGGAGCGCTGCTCCCTCCTCCGCAGGCTCGCACTCCTCTTGCACGGCAGGAGGAGGAAGAGGAGGAGGAGGAGGAGGAGAGGGAAGAAATAAAACAGGAGACGAGCAAAGCGGAAAACGTCAGAAAGCGGCTTTCGGAGCGCACGTCAAGCCTTCAACGTCGCTCCGGAGTCTAGTCTTTAAATGTAATAAAATCCAGCAACTCCTGACAACATCAATTAAAATAAAACCGCCCAGGCAGCGCCTTCCCCCGCCGCTCCACGGCGAGGCCGAATCTCGGCGCCCACCGGGGCCTTTTGGGGAGCAAATCCGATGCCGCGGGGCCGCATCCCACCCCGTGGACCTCATCCTAGCGCATCCCTTCATCCCACGGCCATCCAGGGGAGGCCGGAGGTGAGGCCGGACACGGGGAGGACGCTCCGATGCTCCGAGCTGCAAAGCGGGGCTGTTTGGGCCCAAAGAGGGGCCTCCCAATGCCGTGCCCCAGAGCCCGGCTCCTGTTTGGTTGGTTTCTTACCCATCCCGCAAAAATAAAACAAAATAAATCTCGGACGGAGCCTGGCTTACGGGAACCCAGCCCTGCACCCCAGAAAACAATACTCCAGCAGAAAGGTTTTTAACCCATTTCTTAATAAATATTTATTTTCACATTCAAGAAGTGGGTGGAAGGGAGCCAGGGTGTATTTTCCAGTGAAATGTTTTGATTCCCCCCTCGATTTTTTTTTTTCCTCTCTCTCTCTCTCCTCCAACGGGAGCAAAATGCCAATAATAATATTTGCAATGAATAACTAAAATTCTGTGGCTTTCTCCCCCGCTCGCTTTTAAACAAATAAAATGCCCTAAAGACGAGAAGCGCAGGCGCTTTCTCCAAGGCCACGGAGCAAAACTCGGGGGTTGCAGAGGACGGATCCAACTGTCACAGCCAAGATGCGGCTACAGACAAAAATTCCTTTCCGGCTTGTTTTGCAGGCGTCAGCTGGGCCGGGTCAAGCCCCACGTTATACAGAGCAGAAAACTTCCCTACCCTTTATCTCGTGCCCCTAAGGGACCCAATCCCACGTGTCACCGGTGACCCAAGGAGCCGCGAAGCCTCCTCCGGACGCGGGTCACCGCAACCGTTTCCTCGCAGGGATGCTCATGGGACACTTTTTTCCCATGTTTTGTCACTCCTGCCCCATTCACCCGGGATTTCTCCTGCCCATGACCTAGGACCCCTGAGCTGTTCCTTCCTTCCACGAGCCCGATCCTCAAGGACGAGCATCCTCACGAGGAAGAGCATCCTCAGCACCTACGGCCTCCAGATGGGCAAGGGAACGGGAAGCAGCGAGGAAAGGTCTCCCCAGGCCGGACACAGCTCGAGTCCAGCCCCAGGGACACACAGGGATGCAGTGTCCTGCGCCTGGCACTGCCCCCAGCACTGGGAGGCGCCGGGAAGAGGAGACACCGCCGGGAGCCGGGACACGGGCCAGGTCACCCGAGTCAAAGCGCAGGCAGCGCCTGGCCAGGAACCTCCGCGCTCCCCTTTTTTAGGCCAAACTCAGGCAGATTTTGCTAGGGCTGCACTATGAAGGAGCCAGAATCCGGCTGCTCCAGCTCCGGAGCTGCTGCTGCCAGGGAAAGGGAAACTACCGGAGCAAAGTGCAGCCAGCGACCCTGCGACAAAAGCAGAATTTTCTTCTAGCCACCAAAAGCCAGCGGATAAAGTTTAGGCTCCGTCCCTGCAATGCCAACCCCAACAGTCCGTTTTAAACAGCTCCCACGAGCAACCAAGTCTGCTAATTACAGATACTCAGTCATAACTCGCACCCCCGGCCCCTCCGGTGACACTTTCCCCTCCGGACGCTCCCCAAACGTCTCGCTCCTGCCACGCGCACACTGGCACTTGGGGGCGAGCAGATAAATGGGCTGTTTTCCCTTTGCACCAGCGTGAAAATCCTTGTGCGAGACCGCAGCAAGGTGACACACGGCCCCCCCTTCCCGCCCCCGTCAAAGTCAACATGACTAATAGCGTTTGATTTAGCATCCCCGGCGCGCCGAGCCGGGCGGCAACGCGAGCTCCTCGCGGGACCTGCCCCGTCCCCACCGCGAACTGGGGCTCCCTCTGCCCCCAAAGCATCAAAGGGGATGTTAACACAGCAGATACCCCCCCATCAAGACAAAACTGCTCCATGGTGGGCGGGTGATTCCAGACACCTGCATTCAATCCACCCAAACGAGTCTCTTTGGCTTCACAATCCGGTTTTGGGGACGGAGCCCGCAGGTGAAATGCTCGGAGCCTGGACGGCAACGCGGGACAAGGGGAACCACCGGTGCCATCCACAGAGCGGCCAAGGCGGCGAGGGGGGCCCGAGGCAGCGGTGACGGCCGCGGGGAGCAGGGCCCGAGCCCCCCGGCCGCAGCGGGGCCGGAAACGTTCCCGGTGGGCAGGGCCAGCTGGGGCGGTTGCAAAAGGGTTGGTGTTTATTGCGCCTTGTAGCAAGGCGCGACTTAAACTGCAAGGCTTGGAAATGAGTAAATAAACAGAGTGCCAAGGTTGGGCGCCTGTTTAAAGCCAAGACAAGTTGCGGGGCTCAGGAGGGAGCGGAGCCGGTGCCGCCGGCGCAGGGGGCAGGATTTGGCCCCCTCTCGCCCACACTTGGCACCCAGCTACTTCACTAAAACTACCCCCCCCCCCCGTGCCCGGCGCCGTGAGCTCTGGAATATCACTCCTGAAACCAAGACACAAGGAGGCATTTGCCCTTACAAGCCAAGACTTGACTCAGAGCCACCGAAACGAAGGCAAAATCCGGCTAGAAATAGCCTGTAAATGCAACTAAACAGCAAAGCGGGGGGAGCCGGGCTGCGAGCCTCGGGGGCGGCCGGGGCTCCCCGCACGCGGCCGGGGACGGAGAAAACGGGGGGAAATAAGTAGAAAAAGCCTGAAAGAGGGGGGGGAAAGGGAGAGAAAAACCCAAGGAAAGCAGCGAGGGGGCGGGGGGATGAAACCCCGGCGCTCCGGCCGAGTCCCCTGCCCGGTGCCTCGTTTGAAAATGCCGCTTGCGCCGCGCTCCGCGCCGCGCAGCCTGCGCCGCGCGCCCGGCGCCGACCCCAGCCCCGCGGCGGAGAGAGCGCCGAGAAAAAAAACACAGAATCCGCCGAAATGCATAAAAATACACAAAGCGGGGCGGCTCGGGCAGGCCCGGCCGCACTTTCCCAAGCGCTGCCCCGTCGCTGACACCGCGTCCCCCCCCCGGGGGGCAGCGCATCCCCCCGCTACCCGGAGCCCCCCCGACCCCCAGGGACGAGGGGGGAGCTCGGACGCCGATTCTTTCCCCCCTTTTTCTGCTTTTTCCCCCTTAACCCCCCCCGTCCTCCTGCGCCGCAGGAATTAAGCAGCTTTTTCTTTTTTTTTTTTTTTTTCCCTTCTTTTTTTTTTTTCCTCTCCCCGAAACAAAACTCACCCAGCGGCAGGAAGTGTTT